>JAQIWQ010000261.1:0-20292 GCA_034695825.1 Folsomia inoculata | reverse complement strand
CTGCAAGATTAGCATTTTTTACCTCGGGAAATGAAAATGACATTATGCAAAATACATGGATTTCTTCGATTACCTCCTTCACCAGTTTTTATTACAACACCCGAAACATTTCGAGGGTCAGAAGGTGAACTGCATTCAAGGCCAATTGCTACTACTCCATGGTCGTCGATTGTGTCGGGGTCGTCAGAATCCGGTGGGGGCCTGTTTTCTCCCACGGGAAAATATTTTAGACCCATTGATTTCACAAATGTCCCAGATGGACAATAGTCCCAAAGCGACCATGTTCCAAAATTTGTAACAACGGGAGAGTTTAGGTTAAAATCTCCGCGTACACCACCGAAAAGGAGTACTCCAAAATATAGTGAAATGTGCATCACAAACTTATTTTTGAATTATTAACCGTCAAGCTAAAACACTGCGAATAGTGTGAGAGCGGCTAAGCTTTTCAGAGTAATATTCTGGGATTTTTCCTGCAATTTTTATGATAGATAAAAGCGGTGTCCTTTGCCGTGCTTTTGCAGGTAACATTCAATAAATTAATTCACTAATCCCAGTAATCAGAACTATCATTAAATAATAAATCGACAAGTGATAAATTCCTTTTTCCACTTTGATTACTAATGGAATTGTTAAATTGTGAGCTTGGTGTGTCGGCAAATTTCGCAATCAAGGAACGATATACATATGGGCTTGAATGACTCAAGAGAAACCACTACATAATATGCAGAAAAGCAAAGTTGTTGCATTGTATTGTTTATTCAAGTGAGGATTTCATAAAGACAAGATCACAGTAATCTACGTAATCGGAGACAAAATATACTGATATAAATGATATAAAGAGAGAAAATATACAAATGGCAATCAACCAATATTTTGGTGTTGTCAATTGTCAATAAACCTATTCAGGAATAAGTTTTGGCAAAGATTACCCTTATGTACTCGTGTGATTTCTCCAGTTTGGCCATTCGTTCCGATCAGAAAATCCGACATGAATGCAAACACATGGCATTGATAATCTTGAGATGCTTCGGACTTAACGTAACGACAAAAGCTTGGTTGCGATTTCCAATTGCGAATGACATTCAGATTGAATTATTTGCGTGAAATATGTACGGCCTTTATTTATTACAATTTACTTACTTTATTTTCTTGTCTACAATTAAAGTTTTAAATTTCAATAATTGCCGACTGTATCCACATTCATTGTCGGCCTACCAAACTTTACCATTATTGCTTGCTTCGCAGAATGGATTTAGTGTTATCGTACTCACAACATTGGCACTGCGAAATCTCTCATTTAACTGCTTAATTCTCCCTTTTAACAATTTACCGATTTTCTCTCCCACTGTCTTTCTTTATGCACACTTTTAATATCCAGACAGAGCCATTGAAACCCACAACACGAACCCATGACCTTAATCTCCAAATTAAGAGTGGCATTCAAGTAATGCCTATTTGTAATAATAAATGCACACAATTTTGTAATTTTATAGCAATATTTTAACAGAAATTTTAGTAAAAAAAGAGCTTGATTGGGAATTAATTGTTTCAAAGATGTAATACAGAAAATTACAAACACAAATGTTATGCCAGTATGTAAAACACCTACAGCGGTTGTTAAATATTTGCTTTCAACAAACAATAACAAAGTACACGATTCGAGGAAATGTATAGAAAACACTGCCCTCATTTAAACTCTGAAAATTGTCACAGACACACTGGGTGAATTTTATACTTTATAAACAATGACTTCGCTTGCCATAGTCGGATTCATAGCGCTATTGATTACTACAACGCTGACACGGACGACTTCCGCTCGAGTCGACCTCCAAGATCGAGGTCAATTCGAGCAAAATGAAGCAATCCCAACAATCAACTCTGCCAAACGTCATCTTACAGTGAGTTTTTACCCTCTTACGCGTTTTCGTCCCACAATTTGCATTCCTAATGTTTTGATTATCCTTCAGGATGTTCCGAACGACCAGGACCAGTTAAAGCGGATAAATGACGAATCATTCGATATGGAGATAAAAATCGCACAAAATCGGCAAGCAGAGGGTAGTGCCCTGTATCCAGCTGCAAGCAATACACCAAAGCCAATGGTCAAAATTACAACTACAACTGGTAAAGTCATATACAGGCCTGCCTAGTGGGCGTTAATACGCATTCGTTTGTTATTGCCTTCCAAAAATCAGTGCAAATAAAAATTGAATCTTTCTAAATTAATTTGAAACAGAAACATTGTGAATTGACATCTGCTTAAATATCTCATGTTTAGTTCAGGTTTTGTTTGCAAACTCTTAAACCAATGGCGATTCCGTGGCTCGAAATCTTAGTCAGATTTGCCAACGGTTCAAGAGTGGGAATCCTCCCACAAATCCATATTGGCTAGTCTTATTTCAGACAACAAACTACAGAACAAGTTTTAATTAGATTGACGGACGATGAAACGGATCATTTGTAGCTAATGACATTATATAAGTTGTTGAAATTATGTAAAAACTTGCTATTTTTGGCTTTAATGATTTAAGATGTAATAATAACCCAGTAATTTGGGGCATAAATTAAAAACCATTAATGAACCGACCTATAATAAATTCATTTCTCTTTTCACAAACAATAAATTGTAACCCAGTTTTCACTTGAAAACATTTATGATTTTGCATTTATTTAAATCACCTACCCTTTAATGCCACTGGCCCACAGAGTGCAATAAAATTACTAAAATGAAAAGAGTGGATATATAAATGCAAAGGAATTAAATAACTATGAATTAAGAAAGACAAGCGTAACTAAGAATGCACAAATTATCGATCCAGGTCAATCCTAATACAACAAAACCAGCATAAAATTTTTTCAGATACATGCAAAATAACTTGTGTAAAAGGGAATAAAATAATGTCATCAAAAGCATGTGCTAATAATATTATGGATTTGGTAATGATTTTATTTCTACGATCATTTACATTTTGAGCGTGATTGCTATTGACCACATCAACCCTGACATTCAGCACAATGATGACCACGTCGAGGATCATCATAAACATTCATGACACTAATGTCACGAAATCTATATTGGTGTAATAAATGTTAAACGGTCCAACGAAAGCTACTGGTCATTCATGATATGATGAATTAAGTAGTATGACATGCCTGAATAACAAATTAAATAAACAACATTATTAGGGCAAATTTACGGATTATTGTATAATAAACACCAAAATGACGGGGAAAATGTTTCTGAAATCATATTTTCAGAGATTTATCAGAACAAATATTGCAACCTAAATTTATCCAATGACGATACTCAAGTTGCTCATCATTTCCCATTATTCCCATGTAACGCTCATTTAAATCCGTGTTGTAAAATTGGCACTGACAAGCCCTTCCAATTCAGTACTATTTACGAATGCACACATGTATCATCTATACCATAGGTAAATCGTATGTAAAGACAGTTAGAATTTTCAAGGCAAACCCTAAAACTGGATGATTAATTAAAATAACTTTTGCACGTTTCATTACGCATTTCAATAAAAAGAACAAGTTCTGCATCCCAATTTCGCAATGCCCTATATTAGCTCCAATTAAAAACCATTACCTTTGACCATTAAATCCTTTGTACCATAAACAATACAATAAATTCATTTTTATTTCTCTAAAAAACCATAAATTCTAACCTAGCTTTCACAAACAAACGGCTTTGTATGATAACAGGCCACATCATGCCATTTGATTCCATCATTGTAAAAATTGTTCAACAATGACAGACAGGATTCCTCGTTACCCTAAAGGAAAAAAATGCCCCGTTTAAGTCTTATTAACATTACAAATATTGCCAAAAGAAAATCAGTCCCTAATGCACTCACCCTATACCCAAACAAATTTGGATTATTCTCCCGATTGTCTGGTTGAGGTAGTTTTGCTCCACCAGTATGACTCCCTTTATAAATACCACAAGAAATTTAGCTAAATTTGCAAAACACTAAAAAAGATTTAAATTTTTGCATACAATCCCCATTAGCAGAATTCCTCGCAGATCCAATTCTTACGCCTGAGCCAGCCCAGTACCATCCCTCTGTAATATCAAACCCATGACTTCGTCTGCCACTTGTCCATATAAACTGGACACTTCCGGATGCAACCCTTTGCTGAATGAAATTCATAACAAATTCATAAAAACCTTGCACAATTCCCCTTCCTTTAATCTAATTACCTTAATAAAGTTATTTTCAGCCGGATTCTCAATGCTTACTAAATTCATGCATCGGTCTCTACACATTGACCAAGCCTTTTCCCACGGGACGATAAGGTCCCTTGTTGATGGATTTTCCCAGGAAAAAAAGTAGTTTTTATTCCCCCATCGAACTGTTCTGGTGTCTGTAGTAGAAACAAGAGGCTATAAAATTAGCTTTGGAATTGCAGAAATTTAACCACCAAAAAAAACCAGTAAATATCATCTCACAACTCACCACCACACTGACCCCATACCAAATTTGCCATGTGCAAGACTACAACAAAAATATACAACTTCATCCTGCAATATTGGCAGTGGCACGCGTAAAAGGAAGGTGAGAATCTGTTGAAATGACCAAAATCAAGAAATGCTAGCTCATTTTATTTCTCAACATCTCACACACACAAGTCCACCTTCAATGTCATTAATGTCGTCAGACATACTCGACTCGACTTTGACTCATGGTTAATCATTCATTTGCTTGATGAGTTAATTTGTGTATAATCACGACATGACATGCAAGTCTAATAAATACAATCAGACACGACTGTAGTTGGTTGCAATGCACATAGTCAGTTTAATGTTTGCAAGGATATTCTAAAGAAGATGACCCTTTTTCTTGGAATTTGGTAAATACGGAAATAAAAATCATGTATAATTCTTTAATAATTAAGTCAGAGGTCATTAATAGAAAGGTCAACCATAATGCATGCTTTATCTTACAGGATTGTACATCTGGATAAACTGGTTTCCGGTTCTTCCTCCTCATGCTTTGGAAATAAATAACAGTACCTAATGGATAAAGTAATGTAGGCAAAAAATTTGCAAGTGTAAATTGTGCAAAGCAAGTAATTATCCATGCAAGTCATTCTGCTCAATAAAATCCAAGAATTTGTTGTGTATTTGCATATAATATTGGACTGTGCAATTACATGGTTTGGCCACTTTAGACCTTGTGTTCCAAACAAACACTTTTGTCAAATATATTATGGTACTGTCGTAAGAACCATCCAGTGACCTGGATATTGGCATGACAAGTTGAAAGGCCTGTCGTTTGGAATACTAATGCATAATGTGTGGTGGATTTGCGGAAAATACAAATTTCGAGTTTTTTAGCCCGAGCTAGGGCTCTTGTATCCGTCATGTGTGTCTGTCTGTCCGCTCCACACGATAACTCAAAAACCAGGGATCGGATCGACCTGAAATTTTGCACACTTGTACGACGTACAAAGCTAGGATTCAAGTTCGAAGATGAGCAAAATCGGTGCATAGGGGACCCGTCGGTTTTTTTAGTTTACAGAACTAAAGTTGAATTTAAGCCGAATTTTGTAGAAGTCAAATAATTCAGCAAAATCAAATTAAATAAAGTATGTAATACACTTTGGATTTGGGCTTTTACAATTCCAAGCTATTTTTATTTCATATCATTTCAATATAAAGCGAGTTTAATTTCTTCAGAGTCACACAGCTAGCAAAAGTACATATTTACTGTCAAGTACAGATAATTTCATTGCAGCTTACGTTCTGCTCCTTGAAGATGCCATCATTTTAATCAACGTCAATAAATATCATCAAACTCAGAAACGGCATACTTGTCAATTAAGACGTGATGGGTTTTCAAAATGGAATTGAACAAAAAGGGGTTCCTTTCAATCACGATCCTTTTTCAATCACCCTGACATTGTCGGTAACGAAAATTCCTTGTACAAATGACCAAGTACATTTGTACAAGGCGGAATTACCACTATAATTATGACTTTCAGGAATTTAACCTCAAACGCCTTCCCTTCTATCGTTAACATCAATCCCCATCTCAGGATTCCTACCCTTCAACTCTGCCACATATTGCAAAACTACCCATAGCATCCAGATCAAAACGCCCGTATTGAATGATACTACTGCTAAATATATTACAACAACCTCCAATGTCCCATCCATCATTAGAAAGGCAGCCATGATACAGGAATACATCAACCAGTATACCACTTCAAAATACGAGTAGTATATCCAGGGAATGCAGAGTCGCCAATTCTCCTATTATAAATAAGAAATTAAATTACCCAAATTGCTCAATTCCGTCCTAATAAACAATAGATTCCCACCTTTCTCCAAGCATGGATTAGAATATAAGACACGAGGAACCCCGAAATTGCCAGGAAAACCGCAAAGAATTGGGCGTACATGTATGCATCCTCTACAAAAGCCAGAATTTCATTATAATACAAATTATAGACACTTTATGACACAAATATATAATGAATATAGTATTTTACTGTGCTCTTCGAATCGGGGATACTCTTGCTCTTCAAATGCATCGTATTCTTCCGTCAGAAAGAGTCGCAGGGTCTCCACGTCGTGGAGGAAGCTCCAGATATAATTAAACTGAATGAGTATAAGGCAATGCCAATTACTGTAATGATATTCCAAGGGTTGTACAGTTTCCTTACCATATTGATAATGCCAATGCATAGCGTGCCCTTTGACACTGGGCAGCATTGGCAACAGCAGGCGTAACGCATTTAAAAAAAACTTGGTTTTCTGCTAAATTGGAGAAACCGCAGTTAGTGCCAATTCAGAGTACCGATAAACAATGAGGAAAGTTTCAACCATTATGTTGGTCCACTATACTATCCGAAACCATTGCAATTTCCTTTGATTACTTTTCCCCCAGTATGGTTGTTTATTACAGACAACCCATTGCAAGTAAGACATACATACACCAGGATAAAGAAAGACCCGTGTTTTGACATCCTTGGTTTGGTAGGATGGTAGTACAAATGGCATCAGGGAGTAGAATACGGCACGCCCTTGCACATTATTGTAATTAATAAATACCCGCAACATTCAGTCCGACTTGCAAGTTAGTAATTAATTATGGTTCCTGGGAGAATTCCTGCAAAAAGCCATCAATTTGCATGTTGTCGACATCAAGTCGGTAAAAGCTATATATTTTAAAGGAAAATTAACAGTATTATTCTCATGTCATATACATACATACAAGGCATAATTACATAGTATTTCACCAAAAGTTGATGCTTTCACCCACGAAATCCATAACAGGCTTGGTGTGTTTCATGTTCTATTCTCACCATTACAAACAAAAATTAACCAAACAAAGGGATAACGATGATGACGTAGAAAACAAAGACAGTCGTATTAGTAGGTCATGGTTTTGATCATTTTTACGCATTTGGGCACAAACAAAAGTGAACGAAAATGAAATGAATATGCACAAAACTGGTTTTGCTATTGGCGAATGAATTACACTCGTCTTATTTCACAGTATATTTCAAAAGGTTTTCAAAAATGTAATGTTACATATCCAATAATGGACAAAGTCCCACATGAAAGGTACAACAATACAACAAATAAATTGTCCCAAGAATGTATGTACAAAACGTAATTAACATAAAACGCCACTTGCACTAGTAAAGCTCATTTAAAAAACATTCATTTCCATTCCTGAAATTACACCTCATTGTAGGTAGGTAGGTAGGTAATTTATTGCTTATTGGCCTGTAGCCCTTGCAAGATACACCTCATTGTTCAGCTTATTGAAAACTTAAAAAATTCCAAGTTGAGCGACTAGAAATATCACTATTCGGGTGTACAAAAAAGCTTAGATAACACGGCTTTATTGGTTGCAACATTTTATTTAGTACAATGTATGTAGTAGAGTTTATTGATTATTGGATATTAATATAAAACGTTGAATGACAAACAATACCTAAAACTTAATCGCATTAGTTACTTTATTTGCCTAATTATACAATCATTTCATGCTTATCTTTGTAGCATATCAGCATATTCCAAGTACACTTTAGGCTTTAGGTTTTACTTTTTATACGAAAATTAAATTCATTAAATATACGAATTAATTGTCATAAATTTCTACAAGTTGTAATAAAAAAATTTTGTATACGGGAAAAAGGTTCTGATTGCATTCATACAATAGATATTGATTATTTTTATAATAATCCCAAAATTTCGACTGTACTCGGGTTGATTTAAACTGCTTATGTTATAATACGAGCTTTTACAAGTTTTGAGCCGACCTTATTTTAGAATTACCTAGTTCTAGATACGCTACTTGAAGGCTTCACATATTTATTTCGACTGAAACTCATGCAGCAAGTAAAGCCGTGATCGTATAGGTAACAATTGCCCAATAATACGTGCATTTTGTACAACGTTCCAACCAAAACAAATTAAACTCGCCAAAGGAAGCATACAATTTTAATACCCTAATTGCTTTCAATTCCCTCTTTAACATCCCTTTTCGTGGTTCATGCTCAAGTTGACTCCACCATGTCTTGTACAAGACGAGCGAAAGCTCGTGGGCGTTTATACCCATCGGCAGTAATAAATCGATAATGACGGCAATCATGATGGCAATTGTGAGCACGACGAACCAAAATGGCAGGGGTAGGACATTATGGAATTTCAACGAGACAAAATTGTACGAAATACTCAGTACCATACCAACCCCCATCAATGCCCCCGTCATTACCCCTTGGAAACCGCAAACCGTTTGATGTATAATGTGAAGCTGATTGTACCAAAGGAATATCCGATGCTGCCGTTTACGATTCCAGCATCCTGGAAACACGATGCCTCGGGAGAACGTTGTCAGAATGGAAATCAAATTCAAAATCAGCGTTATCCCAATCCCAAAATATGTCACAATGAAGGGTAAACACCGATGGATTAGACAAGTAGAGAGAGACAAGGCGAATAGTCGAACAATCTTTGCCACTACATTGACAATTGTGCAGGATTCGCAAAATGTAGGGAAATCTATGAAAAAGGTTTCTGAAAAAATCTTTGAAATTGCAATATATGCGGGATCAAGGTCCAGCAGAACTATTAGTGCATCAGACCAACGTAAGATGAAGAATATCAGGTTGATTACAACTAGGATGAGGCCGATTGTAGGAGTCCCTTGTGCCTTCCTAGCGCCCCCTTTTGAGAAATACAAGATTACCCATGCATGTTAATAATGTCAGTAGGGAATAATTAGTAAGAACCTTACCTTCTTGAAACTGTCTTTCAAAAAACACGAGTTGATTAAACCCAAGAGTTAATTCATCCCCATAATGAAGGACAATCAACTCGGTGATGAATGTGAAACCCCCAAGGAAAAGTAGGCACGTCAAGTTCATCAATGTATTTAATGGCAAAGTACATTTAGAACCAAGTACACAAGAGCCAACTAGCCAAAGGGATGGGAGGAAAAAGGTAAACCCAATCGAGAATACCATGACAATCGACCATCCGACAAATTTTCGTGGATTTCGGAAATATCGAAATTTCCTCTCACCCTTATCCCAGGTTATTGGAGATTGCCATGGCGTCTTGAAGACTACTCCCCAGATATCCAAAGATTTCCAGGTAAGTTCTGTAATCATTTTCTGACTCAAAATGGAAAAGACGATTCTTTGTACAAGCTTCAAGTAAGTAAATGTGAATGAAACTAATGAAATTGCAATGTTGGAAATTTTGCCAATTTCTTTTAATGAAAAGAAGGTCCAATCGATTGCAATGGATTACAATAACCAGTGTTCCCCTTATATATGTGTGTGTAAATCCGGCGTTGTGGGTGAACTTGGACTACGTTTTCAGTTCTGTATACAACAAAATTTCACCAAACAAAATTGTTTACTGGCAATACTAAGAACCACTGCCAATAATTAAATTCGGTAGGAAATGTTGCGGGAGAGGAATTTGTTCAAGTTATCAAAAAGGATTGGTTGCTCAGATTAATTTTGGGTAGAGTATTTAATATTTCAAAAAATGATTAGGTTTAGAGGAAATGGTTACATACATACATGAGATTACATTAATCCTTTTCTTGGTTAAGATAGTTGAGAGGGTTGCACATGAATGATATTTGCTATTGCAAAGCTGGGTGAGCTATTAATTTGGGGTTGGATATTAAAGATTAATTTGTCTTTCTTCTCCGTAAGTGGACATTTTTGTCCTATGTTTTGCAATTACTATTTGTTACAATAAAGTTGCTACGATAAACTGATGGACTATTTCGTTACCACCATTTGGGGGTTTGCCTAAAAATCCGAAAATGTCGCATCAACGGTTAAATGGTTTTATGAAATTTTATCCGCCGTGTCCATGACCTGGTATTACTGCTTTTTATGAAAGCCTTATGCAATGGATATTCTAGGCACGCGACAGTTGTATAACGTAACATTCAGTCTTGATCAGGAGGATCCCAGTGAAGGAGGTTTAGCTGTAAACATTAAAAAGAATCTTCATTCCCAGAGCCAGAGCACTTACTTAACCAAATTTTACTTGTATACTGAAACAAGAAGCTAATGATCAATTCACTCTTGATCTTATTGAATTCAGACTACACTATACATACGTTAAATTCATGACTGAAATCAGTATGTAAAATGTAATGAGTGAGCCAATGCAAGCAATGAAGGAACCAAGGTTAACGCTGCATGAGATATGTAATCTGCAATGATAAATCTCATATACGATCTATTTCAATTTACCATGCATCAACCCTCTTATGTACTCTTGTATTTCCAATCAATTCATCATTTCGTATCATTCATGCAAATCTAAGCAACATATTTATGACATCATTTTTTAAAAACCAACTTCTCATTGGCATTTAAAAAATGGAACATGATACAGTCAACATAGTCTAGAGGCTTGATCTACATATCTTGTCTAATAAGGCTGTGAGTTCGAACCCGACCTATGCTACTTTCAGCAAAAAGTTGGGTTTGGACTTACTGTAATAATAAATATTTGTATGGGTCTGGCATTAATTTGCATAGATTCCTAATCTAAGATGGTTTGCTTATCCATAGCTTTCCATCCAGATACCCGTCCTCTCATTCCTTCCCCATTTTCATTCATTCGTCCCTTTCCTTCTCCTAGTCCTATCCTATAGTTACACACCGGTCACATTAGATGAACGGTGGTTAGTAGTAGTTGTCTATCCCGTCCCTGGTATGAAAAGCACTTCGGTGACTACCAGTTTGACGTTAAACCCACTACAATACAATACAATACAACTCTAGTTGGGTCGACAATGCACACTTTCAGTGAGCCCTTTCCCCTCCCACTACATATGTATGTATGTAATTGTAAGATGAGTAAGAATAACTGTAATTGCTAGAAAAAAATGCCCATTCCTTTGATTAAAGAATATACGGTATAAATTACCTAGACAGACATAAATTTGTCTTTGGTGATCAACATTCATCACTGCAACGTCTAGTCGTTGTGACAAATGGGCGAAACCCCCCTTCATTTTTTCCATACGGTAAGAAGTGGTGGGTAAGAAGTGTTGCGTTTAAGGACATGTATATGTACGGTAAAATGTCCCGGCTAAAAAGTCCCGGGTAAGAAGTGCAGAGTAATATGTCACCACGTATTGATCTATAGTGATCATATCAGGAAAGGAAGATTGATAATATCAGTAGCATTACAAATCGTCGATTGCGAGTATGACTGGTTTGCCCATGGTTAAAGGTCAGGACCAAGATAACGTGTTGTTTTCACATAGCCTACATATAAAAAAGTTGGATTGGTTAATATGGTACATGTCGTAAAATATTAAAATGACCAATAAATGTCATCTCTTACTACTACTTTATTTATTGCACGAGCTGTAATCAAGTTATATTCTTTTGAGTCATGTAAAGTACAGAGAGCTAAGGTGAGTCTCTTTGAATCTCTTGTCCCTCTAGTCCGCCTCTTTAAAGATGCATACGGTCACGCTATTGGATGAGACACAGGAATTCCGTGTCTCATCATCCGTGTCTCACCCAATCCCGTGGCATTGCGCACCTTCAAAGGGGCGGACTAGAATGACAAGGTTGAGAAGAGACCCAGCTCATCCTTCTGTAAGTTCAAAGAGTCATGGACATTATTTTCATGGTGAAGGACAGCAAGGAAGAGTGCTTATCCACTCTGGATAAAAATTGGTTGCTTCATCCACATGCAAGCATGAAACGTGCAAATATTGTGCAACATGAATGTTTCACCTTTGCCCTTATTTAGTAAAGCCATAATGTGCGCTCAGTATATCTCAAAGTAGAATACAACCCTACAGAATATAGCTGACTAAGGAATTAACCTTCAAGCTAAAGATTTAAAAGGCAGGTCGTCCAATGCATTGATATCATTCCAGTTCCAGAGCTAATCGAGGAAGGCTTTGATTTCAAGCCCACACCACACCACACCACACCCTCTCTACTCACCCCACCCAGACTCACCACGGACCACACCTACACCCTTCACTAACAAACATGAAGATACCCATAGTTATCCTCCTTTTGGTCGCAGCTGCAAATGCTGGCCTTCTAACAACTCTTGTCGGTTAGTAAATACTTGAATATTTGACAAAAATTTGTTGAAAACTGCAACTTTTGTAGAAACTTAATGAATTTTCCATAATAATGTCAGCTACCTTACGCCAAGAATCCTGCACCACCCTGTCCACCAGAGTCGCTCTGGAAGTAGTGTGTAATGCTGTAAATACCCCTCTAACCAACGCCATAGCTTGTAACACTCATTGCCAATGTGCCCATGGGGCAATATGGGGACAATGCACTACAAGTCCAGCTAGCCCCACCCTCTTTGGAGCTGGAGACTACTGCGCCTGTTATTATACTCAACCACCTGCAGGCGTCAATCCCTCAATTGATCCATTATGTACGTTTCATTATTAGACAAATTAATATGGGAATTATTCGAATGAAACACTAGTAAATTTCACACATTTTTTTTACAGTTGATCCTGTTACCTGTCCAACCTTCCGGGCGATTGGTGCTGCAATCTGCTCCGGAATCCCTTTACCTTTACCTGGCGTCGTCACTTTACCACTTCCAACATGCGCTCAAGACTGTATCTGCTCTCATAATGCGCAAAATGGGACATGCCCTAATGGGACAAGTGGTGGCCCTTGCATTTGTACTTATTAGGCACGTGGCACATATTTGCCACTTGATAAAATTAAAATGTGTCTGAGACGATGATATTTGACTTTATAATTGGTGTAGTAAACTCAATGCTATATGTATCTGGAAGAAATGTATTTGCTTATTTCATACCAATTTATTCCGCACACACAATCAATCCCATATCATTCATCTTTAATCCTTTTAACACGTACCAGATTAGTAGTTTAATTACATTTTAAAAAACCTTGTCTGCTTTTAAACAAACCAAGACATTCCACCAGTATTTATGGCAATTAAGACCAATTTAAACACAAATCGTATCAAATATTTATGAACCAAATTTCATTTTAAATGTTAAACTGATGTCAACAGCTTCAGTGAATAAATCATAGGCATAGTACAACAGTACATGCCTTTGTGCGTTGCAGTTTGCAGTTTAAAAATCCAATCCAGAACGAAAATGAAATTACTTGAAGCAACCATCACTAAAAGCCAATAATGCATTTAAGTAGTCAGTCCAGCCATGCATTTAGTTTATGAATGGTATTGAAACATTATGCATACGTTCGTACTTGCTAAGGTTATATATGTTGTCCAATTTGCAAGACATTTTAACTACACACGTACTAACGAATGCTTTGGGAGCAATATGCGTCTGAATTCTTTAACAGATTGAAGAAAACTCGAGATTTATTTACTTTACTTCCATATTACATGAATCGATATATATATATATATTCATTCCTTTCAAAACTTGGAATCCACTTACAAAATGGCGGTTGGCGTTTTCAATAAAATTTGGAATTATTCTACTAAAATGCACAGCGTAAAAAAACATTTTACTTGGTATGTCCATTTGTATAACACAGAGGTTGAATGTAATGCTGGATAACAGATTGTAGAGATCAGGTAATCCCCATGCAAATCCGATTCAAAATGAACCTCTGGGTTATTATTCGGGTGACCAAGTTCTTCAGAAACAGTTCTACTCCTGCTCCTGTTATCCAGCATTCCAAAGCTTGAAAGTTTTGTCAGGGGTAGGATCTGTAAGTATCATTATTATATTGGCATCATTCAAAGCAGTTCAAAGTTGCCCTATGACGAGCTAGTAACCTGGTCCACCCCTTTTATATGGGAAGCTGGGTCGTTCATTTTGTAGCTGTAAGGTTCAGATGTATCCTTGTCGTCCAGTAGGGCCTCCATATGGTGGCCTATCTGCTCCTGGGTTACAGAAGCAGTTCGCATCTGTAAAAAACGTAAAATATGAGAATTAACTGTCCCGTATTTGATGACCTGTTCCTCCCACTCCCTTTACTTACCATGGCCATTGTTGCAGTTTCCTACTAAAACGCTCCCATGATCCGGCCTCAAAACAGCAGCAGTTTTGTTGATTGACGAAAGAAATCTAGATTGGATATGAGCTGAATTCCCAAATGCATGGTGGAAGTGGTGAATATTCGCAAAAGGTTGTCATTGGTATATGTACAAGCTCATGCTGTTATATATCATTGGATCGGACACAATACTGTGCCCATGCTAGTAAGTGCTGTGCCAAAATATAGTCAAGGAGAAAGATAACATGACACCGACATGCCATGTATTGCCAATCTCCTCAATATAAACGAAAGAGTATTCGCTAACTGCATGCTCAATTACATACCGTCAATGTAAATACAATCCGTGTCGATCATTTTCGAGGACCACATGCACTGTTGCATTAGTCATGCATATGCCATCTGAAATTGTCCGTATTCTGTTGATTGCATGAAAAAGCGAATTGTTCATTCGTGCCTTTGTTTGACAATCTTTGCATGCATGTAAAACATTTTGCATACACACATAGCAGTGGCAGCAAATGAATATCTTCAAGATTTAGATTTTTAATAACTCAACAGCATCTGGGACACTTGTGGTGATAAGGAACGGCCAATTCCCTTACCTCCCACTTTTTATACTTTATATACACTGCAAAGATGCAAATATTCATCTTCGTAATATGTACATTAATCATAAACACCACATACTAGCATAGTTGGATACTTACAAGAGCTGAAATAATTATAGAATTGTATTAAAGTGTATGTTTATGTGTTCATAGCTGTAAAACAAATCTGTTCATAAGTATTCCTAACTAGGTTTGCTATTATTGAAGCACTTGACAATTTCATAATTCATTGCTAACGTTGCAAACCCCAATAAAGTGTGACGATTCCTTGAATACATAACGTTAGTTCCCCCGTAAACAAAGTTTTATAATCTACACAAACACACTTATTCACTTTCCGTTGAGCACTATTTCGTCTTATTCAAAATTTCACAACTGGTCTTCGATACACGTGTCTTAGGACTTTGGTTTCGCCGTCTGGTACTCGAATGACTCCATCCATATCTCCAGCCTCAATATCCTTAATCTGCTTATCCCATTTTGTCATCGTAGACGTGGTGCGGGGATATTTCTTGATTCATCGTTCACAGATTATCGTATCCTGCTCTTGATGCCCACATTTTAGGTGTTCGTTATCAATAACTATCTTGACTACTTCATGTTGTGGGTCCAAAGTCAACGGACATTTTAACGCTACGTTGAATTTTAGGCTTTCAAATCGACTGGGGAACTTTCTTCTAGAACTTTTTTAATCCAATACGTTAGGACCGTACCCAATTCTTCAAAGGATTTCGTTTTGAATAAATCAATGCCAATGTCAATGCTGAATGAGATAATGTCATTTGCAATGATAAACGATTCGTACATGATTCATTTGAATTTTCCAGGAATCAACAATTCTTCTGATGTATTTCCAACTACTGGATTCATCATTCTGTATCATTCATGCAAATCAAAGCAACATAATTATGACATCATTTTTTTAAAGGTGTGCTTCTCATGGTGCTTTAATGTCTAGGTGGGTCGACTCTACAGTGTACTTACACGTTCAGGGAGCCATTTCCAGCCCCCACTAATTGTAGGACGAGTAGGATCAGCAGTAGTACGCGTGGCTCATGTTGGTTTCACATGACTAATGCCTACCCACATGCAAAGTCGTAAATGTCGTAATGTATTAAAATGACCAATAAAGGTAATCTCAAAATGACCAATAAATGTAATCTCTTATTACTTTATTTCCTCTACGAGCAGTGGTTGAGCAATATTTTTGAATCATGCAAAGTTACAGAGGGCTAAGCTTTGTCTCTTTTAAACTCTTCTCCCTCCAGACCCCCCCCCCCTTCAAAGATTCACGCCGACACGCTATTGGGTGAAACACGGAATTCCATGATTCTCACTCCTGGGTCACCCAACATCGTGTGAGTGGTGTGCGTTTTCAGTGGGGCGGACTAGAGGGATAAGGGTTTAGAACAGACCCACATCTGCCCTCTGTAAAGTCAACGAGTCATCATGGACAATACTTTTCATTGTGAAGAACAGTAAAAAAAGCTTATCCACTCTGGATAAATTTTATCATGGAAGGATAAAATGTGCAAATATTGTGCAACTTGAATGTTTCACTTTTTCCTTGTTTAATAAAACCATAAAGTCGGTTCAGTAATATTACACAAAGGTAAACTAATCTCTTAAGTGCAAGACTAATCTCATAAAGTAGAATACATACAACCCTACAGAACATGACTAAATTAACCATCAAGCTGACGATTTAAAAGGCAGCTCGTCCAATGCATTAATGTCATTCCAGTTCCAGAGTTACTCGAAGAAAGCTTTAATTCCAAGCCCACCACAGAAGCACACCCACATTCTCAACCCATCCTATCCGGACCCACCAGACCAGACCACCAAACCAGCCGCACCTTCAGTACAGGAAACATGACCTTCGCCATAGTTTTCCTCCTTTTGGCCGCAGCTGCAAATGCTCAGCTTCCAGCCGATCTTACCGGTTAGTAAATACATGAATGTTCAATCAAAATTTATTGGAGACTGAAATTACTTAAAGCTAATTAATTTTCCATAATCTGAGAATTCATAACGCAAATCACCTGCGAAATCTTGACCAAAAAAATTGGTGAGGAACTGCTGTGTAATACTGGAAATCTCTTCACTTGTGACACGCATTGCAAATGTGCTCATGGCGCAGAATGGGGAGAATGCACTGAAAATTCAGCTAGTACCAGTACCTTGGGGTCTGGAGACAAATACTGCGCCTGCCATTATACTCCACTTCCTACAGGCGTCAGCCTCCCAATTGATCCAAGTCAGTTCTCTTAACATCAGAGTTATCCCCTGTCCTTGAGTAAACTAATTTGTCAATCTTTACCCTTTGAAAATGCAGCTTTTGCACTTACCTGTCCAACATGGGGGCCGATTGCAACTGTACTTTGCACAAACTCCACCGTCGTTAACGTTATCAACGTCCCTACAGTAATTCCAGATTGCGCTGTGGACTGTGTCTGCGCTCATAATGCGAAAAGTGGGAACTGCCCTTTGAAGATTAGTGGCCCTTGCAAGTGTACCTATTAAGTGGCCCATATTTGCTACTTACTCTAATCATCAAGTTAAAATATGTCTGTAACGATGATATTTGACTTTTTAATTGGTGTAGTAAACTCAATGTTTCAGGAAGTAATGACTATTTGCTTTAATTTATTATGCACACAATAAATCCCACATCATTCGTCTTCAATTCGTTCATTAACGACCACATCAGTTTAGTTTAAGTTTTAAATCAAGTCAATACATTTCACCTGCATTTAGTTTGTAGTTTAGCTGAAATTTGCTCAAGACAAATTTAATCGTCTCAAATTTCAAATAAATTTTAGTTTAGATAAGCTACGCAGAACTTTTCGCATTACAATTTAATGTAATTTACATGTATAAACGAGTAGTTTCAAAATTATCCTTACAATGGCAAGTAATTGGAAATTTTCGCTTAACTAACCTGGCAAATGACAATCTTCCGATCCTCTCCCATTTCTGCTTTCATTCATTCGCTAAATAGCCACACTTACTACTTACAGCCTATGTAGGTACTCAATTTGTAGTAAATAATTGAATAAAAATTAAAATGAAATAATTATACCTACATAATAAATAGAAATATGTGTAATTGAATTTTAAAGAAATCACAATCAATGTAAAACATTCTAGCCCCGGAAGTAATCGATTCCCACGTCTTTAGAATACATTTGTCTGACGAATAATCCAAATGCAAGTAATTGTATAAAAATTAAAGGGGAAACTCATGAAAGTCATATATCTACAATCATATTCGGGGACACCTTTGTCTCTTGTGCAGGCTTGATCACCAATTAAAGCGTCTAAAAATCAGAGGAAATCTAATCTAATGGATTTGTAGACTTTCCTGGCTGGTGGTGGTGGTGCTGGTGGTCGGGGTGGGGGTAGGTAGGGGTTAGGGTGGAGGTCGGGGTTTACAAAATTTGGTGCGTGTTCCAAAGGCATCCAGAAATATTCACTGGCGAAATTGGATAATGCATCTGTGAACTTTACATGTTTAACTTACCGACTCTCTCAAGCCGCCATGTTACCGTCTATAGTGATCAACTCAACAATAATATTCACGAGCATAAAGTAAAAGATACATATTTTATTTCAAATTATGTAAACCGAAGCGTTATCTCAAATGTGGATTCCAATAAAATGTTTTCAAATTCCGATAAAATGACAGTAACAAAAAATGTTATCTTGTAGAATTTTTTGAAATTTTATTCATTTTTTTACATTCTGAACCTAAGCATACACAGCAAAGTTTATTTAAATGAGATGAGATTATGTACAAAGCTATTGTTGCGATACAACACTGTTTCCATGCTGATAAGTTGTGTGGCAAAAAGTCGTCAAGGAGGTAGATAACGAAACATCATTACCAAAACTGGCAAAACTCATGAAATGTATTGTCATTCCTCTCAATATATACGAAAGAGTATTCACCATCCGGATGCTGTTACATACCGTCAATGTAAATGCAAATGCCTATTTGAATTGCACATTTTCGAAGACAACAATGGTAGATTAGTCATAACACAACGTATAAACTAGCCGATATTATTTCAGAATTTGTGTGATATGCAGTACATTTTGTTCAATTGGTATGTTTTCAATAGTTTTAAGTTGGAAATCCGAGCAGTTCTCCAATTACATTTCTTCAAACGAGATGTAATTATTCCCACTACTAGTTAAGTACGTGTTTCATAAAATTATTACATAAAATTAATATTACCACTACTAATTTGACTATTAGTTGTAGCTGGAAAGACTAAATAATTGATGGAAACCAAAAACTAAACATCTGAAACTCATGTATGTATTCTGTATGTTCGTTTAGTCACTTCATTGTATAGATTGATATCCTATAGGCTAAATTACCCAATTTTTGATATTTGAATAATTACTGCCTTTGAACTTAAATAGTTGTTGAGTTTGCCGAAAGAGAGCATAGCTGTGATTGTATAGTTGACAATGACCCAATAAAACTGACATTTACTAGAACGTCTGAAGGCAAACATGTTAAACCCGAAAATCCCGGCATATAATTTTACCACCCGAGTCCCCTTCAACCTTCTCTTTAGCAACTTTCGGCGTGGGTCAACTTGATGTTGGCGCCACCATTTTTCACGAAGCAGAATAGAATGCTCCGTAGTATTTATGGCCATGGGCAATATGAGATTGATAATTACAAGCGCTAGGATGGCAATTATGGGAAAAAACAGATACATTGGCATGGGTATGATTCCATGAAATACTAGCGAAATGAAATTGAAGGCAATACTCAATACCATACCGGCTCCCATTAGTATTGAGGTCGTAATGCTTTGAAAAGGGTACGCTGTTTGAAGAATAATCTGCAGTTCATCGTACCACGTTAATATTCGACGCTGCCTGCCACGATAAATGTGTCCGCCGGATATAATGCCCTCGGACAACGTTGACAAATGGGACACCACATTAATACTAAGCGGTACACCTATCCCAAAGTATGTTACAATCAATGGAGTACAGCGATTCACTTCATACATGACGAAAAACAGGAGCAGTACTCGTAAAATCTTTGCTACTACTACCAAGATTGGGGTACCAGATTCACAAAGGACGCAGAAATATATAGACAATGGCTTTGAATATTGTACAATGGCGCGACATAATGGGT
>JAQIWQ010000260.1:0-20308 GCA_034695825.1 Folsomia inoculata | reverse complement strand
TATAAAATATGCGTGGGTGGTGGTGTGGTATGTTGCAGGCAAATGTGTAAATGAATTAAATATACGTGGGTGGTATGCATACAATTTGGCAGTGCCAAAAACTTTTAAATGGGTCAAAAATATTAATAAACTGCTCAAGAATGGATCTAATGAGCAGCTTCAGCATGCTATAAATGCAAATATACTGCTTCGTCAATGTTTACAAATTGTTATTGTTCACTTCACTATTGATACCAACCCCTAGGCCCGTTTGGGTTAACTCGAGACGTTTGGCCCTCTTTCAAAATTTTGATAGCTGTGACCGTTTAAAAGTTACAGGCGATCCGGACAGACACTGACAGACGGACAAAGCATTCGCATAAGTAGCTGAAGCTACTAATAAAATCTTTCCATACTTACCCCCAATCTTAAGTTCTATGATACTGAATCGATAAATTTAGTATAATGGTTGTTTGGATTTTTATCGTGTTTGTATTTTGGTACACATGAATAGAGTCTACTCAATCAGTTCATCCGTATCACTGACTGTATCTACAGTTGTTGATTCAGTTAGAAAAAAATGAATCTACGGAGTAAAAGTTTAAGGGCATCAGTCCCATCAGTGGTCCCATTTCTGGGATTGAAATTACCAAGTGTGGTATTAGAAAAATTATCCCAACAGATATTAGATAAATATAAACTTTCGAAAAAAAGAAAAATCGAGACTTGTGAAACTAAAAAGCGTCAAATAATCCAACAGCTCTTTGGAGCAAAAACCCAAAGAAAAAGGGGGCGACCAAAAAAGTGGTCACCTTCGATAAAAGCACTCAAATACCCGAGAAAGTGAACGCAGTCGAGAAAGTGAACGCAGTCGAGAAAGTGAACGCAGTGGAGAAAGTGAACGCAGTCGAGAAAGTTAACGCAGTCGAGAAAGTCAACGCATTCGAGAAAGTGAACGCAGTGGAGAAAGTGAACGCAGTCGAGAAAGTTAACGCAGTCGAGAAAGTGAACGCAGTGGAGAAAGTGAACGACAGTTTGTTAGAAATTAAGATCATGAATTTAAGAAGCTTGAAAGCAGTAGAAGCTGCAAACTCTGAGCTTCCAAGCATGGAATACGAATCCCCACCTGAGGAAGAAAGTCTTCAGGATTGGGAAAACGAAAGTTGTGAAGATAACGACGATATGATCAGTGTTATTTGCAAACTGGAAACGGATTTTTCGGAGGATGAAGGTTAGTATATGAACATTGAACGTTATAATAGGATAATTTTATAATTTTATATCACGGCACAAAGCATAAATCTCATATTCCTTATTATTAGGGGAGCAGTACACGTATGAGTATGAGGGAGCACAACCTTTATACATGATGAATCCAAATAATCCATTGATTTCACAGAAAATGAAATCGAAAATATTGCAATCAATTCAACAACATCTGCGTTATCACGGAATGCAATTTTTATTTACGTCTCGGGAGAAAAAATGTTTAAATTAAAATTGGATATTTGGAAAAACATTGAATTAAAATAAAACTTTTGTTGACCACTCTAACATCTTTAATTACTATTTCAATCTAGTGCGTAATTGATTAAATTAACAATTTGCATAGTTACAACACTTTGCTAAGTAGCGTGATGTAGTAATAGAATGTAATAATAATGTGTCAGAAATAAAATAGTACTGGTTCTGTGGACAAATGTGGCAAGTTGACTCCATTTATGAATATGTCATCAAATTCCATGCATCATATTGCATTGTGATACCAGTTGAGAGGAATTTCAATACTGTATGATTAAATCGTTCTCTCTAGATCTGCAATGCTTCACATTACAGGTTTGAGCTCACACTAGGCAAATTCATTTCGCTTTACATATTTAACTTTTAGGTGAAAATGATAAGAATTGTCTATTTAGCCACTTTGGTAGTTTTTGTAAATTCACATTATATTCATTGCCCGGAGGTGCGGTCCTGCGATGGGTGTATTGCAGTTAAGTACTGCACATTTATTGTGTCTCGTGCATACGAGGAACAATGTATTTATAAAACCGAAATGAACAACTTTGCAATAAAGTCTGTTAAGCACAATTCAAATGGTTGCAAGCAGTTGGAAAGGTATCGTGGTGAGTATATATAAAAGATGATTGAATATAACAATCAATATCATAGCAACATTTTCAGCTATTTTAGTTAATCATGAACCTGACCGTAGAGGACTTTCACTTCCCGAAAAACTCCTTGCTCCGATTTCTTCCATTCCAGCAGGTGTACTAAACTCCACCGTTGTTAAAGTAACCACAACGACGATTGCACCACCTACGACAACTATAATTCCCACCATGCCATTTGTTCGCATCCCGGTTCCCATATTTGTAGCTACACCAAAATTGGACACGGATGTTAGAGCTAAGCTAATTGAAATCCATACTTCTACGACGATTTCACCAACAACAACGTTGGGGCCCCATATATCAACCTTTTCTTCCATTTCAGCAGGTGTACATATCTCCCCTGTGGTTAAATTAACCCCTCCGACGATTGCACTGCCTACGACCATTGCACCACCTACGACAACTATAATTCCCACCATGCCCTTTGTTCGCGTCCCGGTTCCCATATTTTTAGCTGCATCAAAATTAGACACGGATGTTGGACATAAGCTGATTGAAATCCATACTTCTACGACGATTTCACCAAAAACAACGTTGGGTTTTCAATTATCAACCACGGAAGAATTTCCAACCGTTGGGCCCAAGCCAGACGAAATCCCTACTTCCACCACTATTACCCCACTTACAACAATTCTTGATGATGATAAATCAGATACGTATGCATCGACAAAGCAAGCTCATAAATCTGTCCTCATAACTACCGACATTCCAAACGTAACAACTGCCAAGATATATACCGTCTCAGTGCCTGCATCGTCGCCCACATCTACTAATTCTACTACAGTTAACTCCGAAGTCGAAGTCAAATCTGGCTTCGTCTTAAAATTGAAGCATTCTATGATGAAGGACATGGAAAGCGTTTGTACAACGGTTAGTCGGTTTGTTTCCCACGCATTAAATGACGAATAAATTGCAATGTTTTCAAAATAGGGACTCAATTCCATCCAACGCGTTGCTCGTTCGTTGTGTTGGAGTGCAAGGCTTGTGGAGTCATTTCCTGACCGAGATCTGCGAATGCAATTAATGGCAAATCCTATGAGACAACGCATTGAGTTATGTAACTCATTAATTCGAAAAAAGCAGTTTTGCAAACAATTAAAGGAATTATTGGCAGAGTAATGAAGCCTAATGCTCCAAACATTTGTCGATTATGAACAGGCATCTGTGCAATTATAGCGTGTTTCCTAAATTTTATTTTATTAAATGTTATGCATTCATTTTTTTGTTTTTATCAGTTTACCACTTTAGTGCAATATGAATGTATACAATATGCATTATTTGGTTAGCTTATTACATTTTTATTTAATAAATGTCATTAAATGCTATTATTATAGAAATTACGTGCGGATACTATGCATCTTATTCTGCGTCTCAGGTTTTTAATGAATTGGATCATACACTGGGGGCAACGAATGGGATTTGCTGACACAAAAATCTTACGGGTAATCGTAATAGTACACATCATCAAAAGAATTAGAGCCTTTATCTTTATTTGAAATTATTATTTTTCTTTCAGATCTATGGGTAACGATTAAGTTAAAATGAAGTGTCGACTGCTCAAGCAATCAAAAACGGTAAAGTTTGTTAAAGTTTATTAAAGTTTGGTTGTTAATGTTTCTTCGAGTTTTCGATGTAATTAATAATTTTTAATAGTTATTAATCAATAATCCATACCCATAATTTAAAATCTATATAAACTAATACAGAAAGTCGACGGGAGAAAATCACTCAATCACTTTCTTCGTCACTAACTTCTTTTTGTGTTTTGAATTTAGGAAGATGTTTCAGCTTTTTCAGGTGACCAGACGAAACGCCGTTGAAGACTCTCAATTCCCCACTCTTGAGAAACAGCAACGGCCCTTTCCAGTTAAAGTTTTCAGTGGAGACCTTTTCCGATACAATCCCATGGATCACCATAGTGTATCCTCCACCTGTTTCAAATTATAAATTAATGACAATTCAAAAGCAGGCTTTTTAAGTATAGGTGTGATAAAAAATATATTACCTTCAATTGCTGGCCGTAGCTGTGTTCTTCCGGACGACAAGGTTTTCGTAAGCTTATCATCAGACCAGAACTCGTCATCTCTTGCGTCCGTCATTTTTCCAGTCGGTGAGTTCTTTAGCATTGGAATAATTTCGTCCAAATCGGTATTATCAATTTGTTCAACGACCTCGTTATTGTAAGTCACTGTCTCTCGTAGTTCGATGGCAGAAAAATCAAAGTACGTGCTTGTGTCCTTTCCATTCTTGATCTCTCTTTTGGGGTTCAACTTCTGTACATATTCATAGTACATTTCTCGTGCCGGATTGTACGCAAACCGAACAGAGATTTCTCCAAATTTGAGAACTTGATCACTTGAAGCGAAGAATTCATTATTCCGCCACTGAAGATCTTCCATGTTGTTGGTGGTCATCGATCCGCCAAGTTGTTGTTCTTCGTCGTCGTGCTCTTTGTTTTCGCCAGTACTTTCAGCAGCTTTAGATTTTTTATTCAATTGTGCTTTTAATTCCAGGTTTCCTCGTTTTTTTTGTGACATCTTAAACTTTTGGGTCAACTCTGGGGTACTTTTTAAAATATTCAGAAAGTCAAACTTATTGAGCTCAGTGCTCATTACGGAAGATGCAGAAAAAGTGAATACTGCCAGCTTCAACTTTTGCGTTTAAGTAGCACCCCACATTTTGGATGGGTGGTGTTCGGAAGGGGGTGGAGGATGTGCACACCAAAAAAGGAACTGCAAAGCTGTATTTAGATTGAAGGTTTTTTAAGGCACCTACTTCCCTGCGTCATAATCAGGGTGGGCGGTTATCAATTTGGAGTATCTCCAAATTTGGTATCGACCTCAATTTTCAGGTTCCCTTCTTATGCTATTTCAGAGAAAATTAGAAGGCGTGTACTCAAATTCAGCCAGGAATATTCGGCCCCAATTTCCCAGTTGATCTCGGGCTTCGCCATGAGCAACTCAAATTATTTGATCCCAGAACACAATCTTGGTAATAGAAATATTGATAGGATTAATTGGTGTTTCGAATACTCTGTAAGCAAAGACATTGCCAAGCAAATTTCCAAAGTTTATTCAAATATATTATCGACTAAACTACCAGATGCTGTAAAGCATATTTCAGTTTTGCCATCAAAAACCCAAGTCAGTTGCATCAACAGGATCCATAAATACCTAAACGAAAGGGACCAGCAGCTTTGCTTGCTCATAGTGGGCGAAGGGTTAGTTGTCAAAAATATGACCCTCTGTATCTCAACAGCTAAACTTTTTTTTACAGTGGCGCTGGGAAAACTACAGTAATCCACATCATAGCAAAAATTCTAAGGACAGCGTCCCCAAGTGTCCCCTGCACGTTAAGCGCCTTCACTGGTACTCAAGCGCATGCACTTCATTCTCGAACATTACATAGTCTATTAGGACTACGACGAGATGGTCGCACCTTCCAATCACTCTTTAAGGACAAGTATGTGACGCAACGAGCCAAAGAAAATCTAGCGAAAATCAGATTTCTAATTATCGATGAGGTAAAGTAAATATTTTTAAACTCTTTTTGGTAAAATTGTAATTAAATTCTTTAGATTTACCTTCTTGGACTCTGGGCTCTAGCTTACGTCAATTTGGTTCTTCAGGTAGTGAATAAGTTGCCGGAAAAACGTTTTGGAAATATTAATCTCATTCTTGTGGGAGATGTTGGTGGGTTACAACATAATTTTTAATGGGAACTATTTAAATGTTTATGATTTCACAGGTCAGCTCGATGCCGTATGCGACGTTAATTTCTTTGCAAAACCGAAAGGTGAAGATGCAGCTACTCTGATTTATGTCCAAGAAATTTACAAATCTTTCGAGGTCATAGTTTTGGAAGAAAATCATCGCTCAAAAAATTCTGATTACTTGGCTTTGCTCCGAAGATTTAGGTACCTTATAATTATATCCACTATCATTATTTCCACTTATTTCAATTGCGTTACATATAAGGTATAAAAAAGTGTCACAAGAAGATGTGAATCTATTGAAAACACGCCTTGAAAGAAATTTGGACAAGGAAACCATAAGCAATTTTAAGGATGCAGTTCGTTGCTTCCCCACTCACCTTATGTGCGAGCGTTGGAATATTCGGAATCTCAAGCGATTTTGCGAGTTACCCATACTGCGGCTAAAGTCAATCCTATTTTCCAACCACCGGCAAAGAGCAGTAAACGATTACGACCTCTTCGTTTATCAAGGGGCTCGCGTATCACTCACAACCAATTTGAGTGTATCGGGGGGACTAACTAATGGGCGTGAAGGGAAAATTGTCCGCCCAGTGTTTACACCTCAAAACATTGAATACCCAACTTACATCATAGTCCACTTTGCAGGTTGGACAGGAGAGACTTATTTCGGAGGGGTCCCCATCCCATTAATTCACGACCAGGTTGACGATAAAGTAAACGGTGTCCAATACAAAGTGAAGCGCTTCCCTCTAATTCAAGGAGATGCAGTGACGCTTTTTAAGTATATTTGTACTCAGCAAGCAAATTTTATATATGTTGTTTAATCAATTCTTCTGTTCCCTTCAGGGTCCAAGGGAAGACTTTGTCGAAAATAGTGTTGAACTTTACAAGCGAAGAGCGGTTCAATAACTACAGTTACGTGGGTCTTTCTCGGATCGCACAACTTGAAGATTTAATGATCGAAGATAACGATCTTACTCTATCAAGATTTACCGGTGCAGATTTCATGCGAGGATTTGAAATTTCACTTGAAGAGTTGGAGCGACTACATGCTGTTCAAGGACACTACCAATAAGCTTTAGGATGCCTCCTCGAATTAGTGCTATTTGCAATGACAATCTGGAACTTCCAGACTGGAATTTAGATTTAGACTTACAAACAGACGAAGAGCTGCCCCCTACCCCACCAAGCCCCTCCATTACTGAATTGCCTGGATGTTTATTGAATTGGAGATTTCGTCATACCTTGTTAGCTTCAGCAATTAACGAAGTACCGACTTGTATTTCTCAGTGTAATCATATACTGTGGCCATGTATATTAATGTTTGATGAGATTGACGACTGCAGAAGTATCTTGTGTTTTGATTGTATGATGGATGACAAAGTAGATATGATTGATAATGATTGGGTAGATCTTTCCACCGAACAGGTTCGGGTTAAATTAGAAACGCGCTATCAACTTGAACATTGGTGTTCGACGTTTTATGCAAACCAATGGGTTGCCGAACTACACAACCAAAAGTTGTACTGTGAGTACTGTGAAACAATTTTAGTAACTTATCGCACGTCAGACACCACTGACTGTCCCGCATGCAACGAAGCTCACCACAGTAGACAAAAATTCTTGGAACATCACCAATCGTATCTAAATAATTTGCGTCTACCAACAAAACAATTATTTCCAATTGTTACTTGGTATTCCGGGGAATAAATAGAATTAAAACTTAAAAGTGTAGTTTTAGTAGCTAAACAAATACAGTTAAAGTGAACCGTGGCCATTGGCTAGTGTTGATTATGTCGTACCCAGTTCCTTCAATTTCTGCTACCTTTCGACCAGGTCGAGCAGGAGGAGAACGTTTTGGTAGGGAGATTAGATGTTCATTTGATGGCTGTGAATTCAAGGCACAGAAATGGGATTATTATGCAGACCACTTCGGGTAAGTCATAGTTTGATAACTGTGTCGATTATAATATTTTATTATTTTCAGAATCAAGCACCACTGTCACAGGTGCGACCAAGCTTTTTCGCAACTTCACACTCACATGTGTGGTGCAGGTGATAAGTCACCCACTGGACCTTTAGCAACCGCAATTATACCAGAGGACTTTAACACGTACGGTTTCAGCAGGGGATACTCCCTTCACAACGAGACAGAGTTGCGATTCTTTTACGAGTTTAAGGAAATTTTCCTGGAGTTGGGAAAAGCCATTGAAGGGGTTTTTGAGAATATCATGAACCTAATTAGGGATTTGATAACCATCTATATCAACATGAAGGCACGACTTACAATGCATCTTACATTAAGGAACACTATCACCTTAGAAATAAAGGCCAGGGAGATCAACGGAAAATACATGGCTGTACTCAATCGATCGATTCCATCCGTAGAGTCGGTCATAATGGCACAATTACGGTACATTGCGGCCAGTATACAAACATACACAATGAATGGTAAGTTTAATTTTACCTTCCCACAATAATTCTTCTAATTTTGGTTTTGATTTTTTTAATTTTGAGTGTATAGGCTCGAGTTGGGCCTTAATGTCAATTGACGGAGTTGATTTGGACGTAATTCAATATTTATTCAAGCGAGGAGGTGGATATATCCCAACCCCACCTGCTTTAATGAGAAAAGGTAATTCAAGTAATATTTGCCAAACTTTAATGTTCACTAATAGATTTTGTTGGTAGGCGTTATCAATGTTTTAAGCTCTCACCAGTGCTTCATGTATGCTTGCGTAGCGTCTCTATTTCATCGACAAAGAGGAGAGTCGTACAATTTTTTATCTAAAAAGCAAAAGGACATTGCACGGAAAGACTGGACAAGGCCAACATTTTATGACTCTTTCATAGAAACAATCAAAAACCAGGTAGACTTTCGAAATTTTGAATCGGACGTAGCCCTCGACACCATTCCGGAATTTGAAGAACGCAACAAAATTTCAGTAACAGTTGCCGGCTGCAAAATTTTTGGAGATGGTTACACTCACGTCTATCCCCTCAAGACTTTAGAGGTTAACCAAAACCCGGAAAACGTAATCGACTTGGTACTATTAGAAGATGTGCAGAATGGTTCAATGCACTACTGCTGTGCAACGAGACTTGGGGCTTTGCTTGCTGGGAAGAAATCCTACCACGCAATTGACATTTGCAGATATTGTACCGCCTTGGTACAACCAGGAACTCTTGCGCGACACCATCGGATTTGTAGTGTGTTTGGAGAAAAACTAATAAAATTGCCAAAGGAGAAAATCTATACCTTCAAGAAGCTCTTTATGACGGAGGATATTTTTTTCAAATGTTTTTACGACTTTACGATTTCTTATGAATGCGAAACTACCAAACGGCTAACACCAGTGGGGTACAGTATATTAATTATTGGACCTGATGGCCAACAATTTGCAACAGAAGAATATTTCAAAGAAGACGCAATGCAAAAATTTAACAAACGGGTACTATACTGGTCCCAGCGATTAATTACAAAGGTTTCCCAAGAAATCCTACCTATCAGCATGTCGCAAAGCGAAGAAGAGCTGCATCAAGGACGTCAAACCTGTCAACTTTGTGGGGAGCCATTTAGTGAGAGGACAAATGGTTTTAAGGTTGTTTTTGAATACATGTTAACTTTTATGAGGTTTTAATTAATGTAATTCACAGGTTGTCCATCACCACCACATGCTTTCTAAAGCGATCAGGCGTAGGTTCAATATAGTAATATTTGAAAGAAAAGAAATTATGATTCTGATTATTTTCAGCTTATTTTACTCTCTGCCAATCCTGCAATACAAAAGTAATTAAAATAATTAAACAAATCAAGTTACTATTATCTAATTGTTCGCTTTCTAGATTCGAGCGAAAGCTGCAGTTTGGATATCACACGGTGCAGAAGCATATCAACACCGTGTTATTTTTTCGAACTGCACAAGAGATTCTGCTGCTAGATTCAAGATAATTGGAGGATGTGCCTCCAAAATCCCAGGATTGCTGTTATATTTTAAAAAAGCAACAATCAAATTCATTGACTCAAAAAATTTTTTATCTCAAGATTTACAAGCGTTGCATACGTGCTACTTCAAGTCAAACGATGAGGCAGCCAAGAAGTATCCATTGCTGTGTCGATTCGTTGGAGGAGATGGCGTCAAGCTATCCCGTGTTCTAAACTACAAAAAATTTTCAGAATGCTACTCATCCATGGTGGTAGGGAAAAATAGATTCGTGACCTCTGACAACTTGTTATATACGAATGAAGAAAAATTTGATTGGGAATATTTCAATGAAATTAAGCAAGATTTCAAATTGGACACACCAGCAGATTTTTTAAAATTCTTTACAACTGTGCGGCTCCATATGCTAGCATCAATATTTTTGTCATTAGTCGAATTTACCATGAAAAATTTCAATGTAAGTGTAAGCCACAGCACCTCGATAGGCAGCTTTGCGTGGGACAGCGCCGTAATGAATGCCCCACCATTCGAAAACTTGCAAGTAATTTGCAATACAATATTGATGAAAGGAAAATTATTTCGTGTTCATAATCCATTGTGCCTTTATTTATAGGATGTCGAAATGGTGCAGGTGATACAGTCCAACGTTCGAGGAGGAATCAATCTGTCAAATATCAAATTTGTACAGTCTTGCACTGAACGTCTCGGGACCTTCAACGGCAACCCAGCGGATCGAAAAGAAATTTTATACGCAGATATAATTTCAACTTTCGGCGCAATACTAACAGGGATGATCGCGGTCGGTGAATACAAATGGGTATCAAACCCTGAACTTGACTCTCTCGATATTTTGAATCTTCCCATCGACACGGGAGTAGGCTGGTGTTTCATTGTTGATCTTCGGATTGACCCCAAGTATCACAAGGCAATGGAAAATTTACCTATAGCTCCAATTCGACGTGTGTTAAGCCATGACACTGATCCTCGGCATCCATTTATCTTGGACGAATTAGAATCCGAAACTACAGACTCTGTCTTAAGTTGTGACCTTTTTGACAAGAATTTGACTTTGCTGTACTACAAAAATTTAATTTATTATTGCAAAGTAAAAGGTGCTACTCTTCTTAAAGTGCACAAAGGATTTTCCTTCAGAGAGGAGAAACTATTTTCACCGTATGCAGAGCTAATATTAGATTTAAGGAAAGCTGCAAAAGCTGACGGCATCGATGTTATGTCCAATTTTTTGAAAACTCTCTATAGTGCTTTTGTAGGTATGACTTTAAGTTCAACGAAAAAGCATTCAAACTTCAAGACTGCACTATGTCGTAGTCAAGCACTGCGATATGGAGCAAGCCAACGTTTGATAGATCACTTTGTCATTAGTCAAGAAAATGACATATCTGTTTTTTGTTTTAACAGGAACTCCATAAGTTACAACTACCCAATTCTGATTGGTTTTCAGGTTTTAGAATTAAGCAAGCTTAGACTTATGGAAGGATTTGATAGCATTCAAGCCGTATTACCTGGTTGCAAAATAATATGTGGAAATACAGATTCTTTGGCTATTGAAGTTAGAGATCCGGAAAATAAGTTTATGGACAATTTAGCAAAGCTCAGTTTCTTGTTTGATTTCTCGGAGGTAGATAAACGTTTAAAAATCTTTTCCGAAAAAAATAAAAATATCCCTGGCAAATGGAAACCAGTTAGCTTAAATATATTGGAGTTTATATCTTTGGGTCCGAGCTCTTATTCATTTTTGCAATTATGCGGATCTTGTCAGGAGCTAACCCGGTTGTGCCCGGAATGTGCAAATATGCCAATGTCTTTGCAGGGGAAACACGTAGTCAAAGGTTTGCCCAAACAAATTCAAAATAAAATCAACCATATGAATTACTTCAAAGCTATCATGGAAGATCAGAAGATTGTAATACCTTGCACAAGAGTCAAGCGTAAATTTGATGATACTATTGTGCAATCGACATCATATCGTCCGTTCTTAAAATCTAGGCCGGTGCGTTTTTTCCCAACAGGTAGCGTCGAATCTTTGCCATACGGGCACTGGGAAATTGAAACCATGGTCGAACGAAATTAACGAATGAAATTAACGAACGACATTATCTTATAACACGTAGTATTTACTAGAATTCTTCATAGTCAACATCATTGTTAATTGTTGTTAATTAATTAATTAATTGTTGGTGTATAATATTGAACTGAAATGTGTTACGTCATGTAGTCAAACGTATTACAGATTAGATGTCAAATAGAAAAGCCAAGGGCATCATCTAATAAAACGTAGTATTGATTTGGACTCTTTGCAGTCAACACTGTTTAACTAATTATCTGTGTACGCCATATTAAAAGAATAAATAAATTTTGCCTGCTCCTGATTTCGATAAGTATGGAATCGATTGACGTCACTCTCCACCATCCCTTTCGGTGACCAACAAAGCATTCAGCGGTTTTGTTTATCTAACGTTTATTAAAATCAGGTGTGCATTCGTTGGACCCCCCGGTGGAGGCAAAACCTTTCTATCCCTTCAGGTTTAATTAGATCAACCAGATTTTTATTTATTGGAAGGGGCTATAAATCACATTGTATCGATTTTATCCCTCCAGGTGATCCTGTCCAGGGCAAAATATATTGATGCGCGTATTGATTTGGTGCTTTTTTGTTACTCTTATTATCAAAAAGAGTTTGACGTAATAGCTGAACACGACCCGAATGTCGTGTTCATAAACAGCAAGGAAATTATTGATTATGTCATTGATGGGTCCATCAACACCTTAGTAATCCTGGATGATATGATGGTCGAAATTTGCTCGTCATCTACTGGAGTGAATTGGATTGTTAATTTTTGGATTAAAAAGTCAACACACTTAAAATGCAGTGCAATAATTCTTTTGCACAATCTATTTCCCAAGCATATTAGGTCTATGTTTATCAATTGCACTTATACGGTGATTCATGCAAACTCACGTGATCGATCACAGGTATATTAAATTTAATACAGACGTTATTCACTGTGAGTAACGTTTATAAATTCCATAATAGGTATCATTTATTGGAAGACAGATGATGCCATTATCAAAGGGCTTTATTCCTGAATGTTATTTGGACAGTATCACTTCGCGTCCATTCGGTATACTAACCTTGGATCATTCACGTACACAGGCTGAAAAGTGGCGAGTTCGGAATTTTTTTATTCCAAACATTTCTGATTTGAAATTTTATTTACCAATTAAAAAACAATCAAAAGTAATGTGCCAGATAGTAAGAGTCATTTCAGCCGAATTGTACCAGCAATTGGTGGCTACTGGTCAAATTGTTGAAGAAACAAATACACTGAAAAACTTTACCGATCAAGCAGCGGCCGACCTGGCTATGTGTAAAATAAATCATCAAGAAAGCGTAATTACCCAGCAGGAAACAAAACTTGAAAGCAGAATTCCGGAAATTCAAAAAAACGTTGATCTTAGTAACGTAAAAGCTACAAGCACAACACAGAATGAGCACAGTCAGCAATCAGACATTGATACGGAAGGATTAGAAAACCAAGGATCGTCAAATTTCGACATGCAGTGGGAAGATTTTGACGATATTTTTCAATTGGACATTTAAACTATGGAACGCATAGGTTTAGAATACAACTTTTTGTGTAATTTGGCAAAGGCAAAAAATGTTACAGACTTGCGCCATAAAATTGAATCTAGTACTTCTAATCAAATAAAAGTTGTAGTGGAAATTATTGTTAATTTACAACACTTTCGTTTAACAAAGCAAGAAGAAAAGGCACTCGAACTTTTGCAACCACTTTTAGGGTTTTTAAAAAAATTTAAGCAAACCAATAGAAAAAAGCGGAAACTGTCTATTAGCCATTTAAAGAAAAAACTGCTGTTCTTCGCCAAACGATTAAAACTTGTAATTGGCATATTTCTGTTTAAAGTGTTGAGTGAGGTGGCCTGGCATTTTTGTGTTTGCAATGACGAATAAACAACGGATTATAGAAACATGGCTGGATCCAAAAAAACCTGGGAGCTTCACATCTATCAGTGGCTTTCTTAAAAATCAACCCGAATTTAGAAATGTAAAAAACGTCACCGAAGCTTTAAACCAGGTTGAAGCTTTCAGTATCCACAAGCCAATAAAAAGAAGAAAGATTTATCCCAGAGTTATATCCAATTTTATCGACCATATATGGTCCGCTGACCTAATCGATTTTAGGGCAATCAAAGGTAATTCGACAAGCAAATTTTAATTGTGGAGAAAACTTTACACTTTCGAATTCCTAGGATCCAACTCGGGACACAGTTACATCCTTACCATTGTTGACACTTTTTCTCGTTTCGTCTGGTTAATTGGCATCACAAGGAAGACGAGCGAAAAAATAACAGAAGCATTTTGCAATCATCTAAAATCCACGTGCAGAAGTCCGCAGTTCCTTTGGTTTGATCAGGAAAAGGCCGTCACAAGTTCAACATTTGGCGCCCTTCTAAATTCTTGCAACATAAAGCTCATGCACTCTTACTCAACTCACAAGAGCGCTACCTCGGAAAGGATTATCGCTGTGGTTAAGGGGAAGCTTGAAAGAATTTTTGATCACCAGGGAAACAAAAGATGGCTCGGCCTTCTGGGTCCAGTTTCCGAATCTATAAATAGCACAGTTTCTAGACCATTAGGATTAAGGCCTATAGATATAAATGAGGATAATAGTGGATTGGTATGGCAAAAGCTATACGACGACATCATAACAAATTACGACAAAGTTCCGCCTCCCACCCTTAAAGTGGGATCCTTCGTCCGCATATCTCAAAAACGTTTAGTTTTCCATAAAGGCTACCGTGCCAAGTTTAGCAAGTCCATATTTACTGTGGACAGCGTCAAGAGATATCCAAACACTTACGGTTACAAACTAAAAGACGACGCAGAAAGAGTTTTAGAAGGAACTTATTTTGATCACGATTTGGAACAAGTCCTTCCTAAACATGACTGAAGAATTTAGTTTCTATGTGACGCTAAATAGCGGGGCGTCACTTGACTATTATCCGAACAATTCATCCTCAAGCTTTAGAAATCAGCTGGCTCTACCAATTTTAGGAAAGTTTGAAGTTGGACTTTCTCATTTGATATTCTTTGACACCTTCGCTCCTACCGTTCCAACACCATTACCACCAGTCCCAATCCCATCCCCACATACACCAAAATTCTTCAACAGTGAAAAGGATGCCCTAGTAAAAATAAAGTATGATCAGGGAATATTTCAAGCAAATTTTCAAAGAATAAACTTAACCGAGGATTCCACATCGTACATTTCGAAAATCAACGAACAGCTATCCAGTATCAACAAGAATATAGTGTCAATAGCATTTCTTATGTTTATCGAAAGTGGCAAAGTGAAAGTTAAGCTAGAATTTGCTGATATTTCAAAGAAGAGAACTTTGAAGTTATCTGAAAAACTTGTAGATATTCTTGGACTAAACGGACACGAATTTCAAGCCGGAACATACAAGGCCGAGACATCGTTGGATAGCATTGCTCGTGTTGAAGCGTTTTCTTCACTAGCTGCAGGAGAGTTTACAAGTTTGGAACTCTTGGAACATAAAGAACTTCAACTTACTTTGGCTGAACCAGAAAACTACAGCATTGATGACCTAGGGGATAATATTATATTTGGTTTTAAAGAACAAGGACTCGATGTCAGCTTTTTTCGGGTTGTGGATAACACTGTCAGATTTGATTTAGAAAAAACAAAAGAAGTTCAATTCTCCAAACATTTGAATCGCATTCTTGGGCTTCATGAAGGCTATGCATTTACTGCAACTGAAAATACGTTTGTTGTGCCTGATGCTATTGTTCCCGGTAAAGCTGTTTCTCCGACGCCCCCTATTGAGGAACCAACTCCTGACATTCCAAATTTAATTCTTGTGATGACTAATCTGGTCGAACCACAACGTTTCGGAGGAACTTTACTTCCAACCTTGCGTACTATTAATAGAACGAAGACCATAAATAGTGAAGTCGATTTGGTCTTCAATCCAGTTCATTACGTACAGTGCCGCAGTTCACACCAGGCATTCATTGAAATACAATTGTTCGACGGAATTTTAAATTTGTTGAAACCAACAACGTCCACCAATACTACAACTGTAGTCTTACACTTTAGACGAATAAGATATTAATTTATGGTTAAAGTTAGAAAGGTTATGTGTACAGAGGATAGAAAGTGCTACATTGATAAGTTACCTAAGCACAACATGGATAGTATATTAGGTGGGTCGTTTTATGATCCAAACGAACTAGTACCATTTGCTGAAGCCAAGGCAGCAAAACGTTCAAAATCATCAAAGCGTCAGAAGGGAGAAGGTAGACGTCGCACTCGCAGCTCCGGTGCGAAGAAGGTAGCATCTTCTAAACCACCCGCTAGCAAACCTAAAAAGTCTCCAAAGTCAAAAACGTATTCACCAAAAAAAAAGACTAATCCAAAAACAAAAACACCTAAGAAATCTAAAAAAAAGAGTGCTGCCGTGTCATCGTGTTGTTGTAAAATTGTTCGGAAAAAGTAACAATGGAGTTTAAAACGGAAGTTGAACCTATGAAGGGTTCCAAACCATCTATTAGACAGAACCTACAGCTGTTTGACCTTTGGAACACAGATATATCGGTTATTGACAGCCAATATCTACCTTGTTACCCTTTAAGCTCCTATTCCCAATCGGATCTAATCCCGCTTGAATTTTTAATTCCCAGAAGTCACCAACACTACATTAGTTGCCAAGAATCCTTTATTTACGCCAAGTGCAGAATTGTTAAGCGTGACACAGGAATGAGCTTGAACGACGCGGACGTCATAAGCGTTGGTCAACAGTTTGGATGCCAAATGTTTGATAGCGTCACCACATACCTTAACGGCGTTAACATCACACATACCTCAAATTATTATCCCTATAAGGCGGGGATCGAACAGCTGCTCAGTTGCACACCATCTTATCAAACCTCTACTTTAACTCAAGGCATTTATTATAGAGATACGATTGGAGACAAATTTGACGTTACAACAAATCCAAACTTCAAAATTAGATATGACCTAGGCAAAAAGAGTTCCCCGTTTGAAGTGATTACTCCAATTCTTGACTCCATATGGACACAGAATAGACTTCTTGTGCCTCTCACAGAAATCAGATTGAAGGTATTTGTTAATCATTTGTTAGAAAGTATTTTTTTAATCAGTGGAATTTAATAACAATTACAGCTCCTGAGAAGCAATCCCCTTCAATGCCTAGTTTCAAGTACCGAACCAACAGCTATCAATCCGTCGCCGTATAGAGTCATTTACGACGAAATTATCTTGATGGCGAAACGTTACATCATTGATGCTGAGGTTGTCAAGTATCATGAAACAATGTTAAAGAGTCACAATAGATTCCTATATCCTTTACATGACTCTAGCGTTCATGTGTATACTGTGCCCAAAGACTCTACAACCTTCACAGAAACTCTATTCCTTGGTCAAATTCCTGATCGTTTAGTATTGTGCATGCAGGACATTGCTGCTTCAAACGGGTCATACGGGAAATGTCGTCTACGATTTTCACCGATGAACATAAACTCACTATCGTTGACGTTGGATGGGGAGGTTAAACACTACGAAGGACTTAAATTTAGTGACAACAACTATCTGTTGGCTTATCGGGCATTTTTGGACGCCGTACCTACGCAAGAACTTGGGAGCAGCGTTGATCGTAAAACGTTTGTCGACAACTCTTTTTTGATTGTGTATCAGTTGGCACCTTCCGGCCGTCAAGGTTTCAATCTTAAAAAAACTGGGCAGCTGAAAATTCACATTACGTTTTCGGAAAAGCTGGAAAACACAATTCAAATTTATTCATTGGGAAAATTCCCTACTTTAGTTTCAATAGATAAGAATTTTAACGTATCTGTGGAAAATAGTGTGATATAAATATCAATAATGGATTCAATTACTTTATTCTGCTGCATGAAATTTTTGTTAAAGAACACAAGCGCTAAACACTATGAGGTGATACCAGCTGACGAAATAAAGTTGGTAAATTATTCAGATCTGCCAGTTTATCTGTGTATTAATACGGATCCGAGGTAAGATTTGACTTTTAAATTAAGATTTTTCTGATTTGGAAACAATTGGATTTAATTTCATAGAGGTCTTCCCGGAACTCACTGGACAGCGCTCGCAGTTTATCATGATGGCTATGATATTGTTTGTGATTACTTTGATTCGATTGGAAAACACCCTAGCTATCACAACTTTGACATCCCGTTTCCAATTAAGAGTTGGAACAATCGGTGTGTGCAGTCTATTAGTAGCTCTAAGTGTGGCTTGTTTGTTTTATTTTGGATTGATCTTCATGCAAAAGGGTATAAGTTAAATGAAATATTGTCTAGATTTGTTAATAATTTAAATTATAACGATGAAATTGTCGACAGATTTTATAGGAATATTACAGTTAGTACACCTAGTAATTTGGTTACTAGGCAGCTACAAACTTGCTGTACCCGACTAATTAATAAGTTTTAATATAATTATATTGCATAAATTTGTTTTCAGAAAAAAGTTAAATAAAGGCCCAAAGCCCAAATTTAGCAAACTGTGACTGAAATTGTATATTTGACCAATTCAGTCCCAGCTTGCTAATATTGGCGTGGACAGACTCAACAAAAAAGTTGTTCCAACCAGGAATCGAACCCGAGACCTCATGGATAAAAAACGAGTATTATACCACTAGGCAGCTTTAGTATTGCATTATTATGCAAATAAAAAAAATTGAAAAAATAAACGCTATGGGCAGTCAATTGTTACAAGAACATACTACTCTTATCATTTACGCATTAATTATAGTGCGTCTAAATATTGCGTAACGCATAAAGCGGAAGTTGAATTTCTCTTCCAAAAAGCCGGCCTCAAAACATCTCGAAAAATATGGATTGTCCCACATTAAAAAACTGTGCTGACTGTACACCAAAGTGTTTTTGGTTAGAAAGTGTAGGCTCCTCCCACTGCGTCTCTGTCCTCCCAGAAACCATGGATGAAATCTTGTTCATCTACCGGCCAGGTCAGAGGGAATTTTGCCATAAGGAGATTGTTCCCCTGGTCGAAGAGGCAGGGTATAACCCGTTGGGAGTGGTGCTGATAGGTAAGTGGGTGTGGGTTGTAATTATTTTCATTATAATCAATTTTATTATTTTAATTTCAGTGCTAGGATTCTTGGTGCTGGGTGTGGTTTTGGGATGGATTTTTGGCAACGAGGTGGCAAGAATGCGGATGCGGGCTATTGCCGCCGTTGTTGATGGCTGGTGGGAGGAGTTGAGGCAATGCATGCCATCAATTTCTAGGGACCACCCGCTTGTACGGCTCATTCGTTGGAGAAACCGTGAGGAGGAAATCTCCATGCAAATATTTTTTGCTAACAAATCCTCTTCCCAAAATGTTCCACAAACCCAATCCACTTCAATTGACCAACCCCTCCATGAAATCATAATCCCCATAAATAATTCTCCTCCTTTTGTTCCAAATTCTGATCCCTTAATAGTTTTAGACATTTCCCTAAATCAACCAAATTTCCCGTTTAACCAATCCGACCCCCATATTAATCCACCCCCTCCTTCTCCTCCCACTGTACACCCCCTCACATCCGTAAATGTAGAAGTCCATCCCTTGACCCCAAATATCCCTAGCCCTGATTCCCCCCTGGTTCATGCAGTGTCCCAACCACTGCATGAAGAGGCTGGAGTTCAGCCACTTATTACAAGTCCAGGTAAGATTTTTTATTAATAATAATAAAAGTAATAATAAAAGAATGTTTATTTTTACAGTGGAGATGTTTGAGACCCCAAGATCATTCCCACAAAATATAACTGTGAGAAGGGCCCGGGGGAGGCTTAACATGACTAATCCTACCACCATGTCAGAACTAGAGGAAGCTGCAGGGTCCTCTTCACGAGTTCCTCCAGAACGGAGGGCTAAAAAAACAATAATCTACCCCAAATAATATAATAAACCTAATCTAAATTAAAATAATGTGCTGCTAGCCTAATCTAAACTGAATTCTATAATATAAAATTATTTTGTTATGGTCATCACCATAATAAACTAAAGAATAAATGTTCAAATATATATTGGTTTAATTTAATTCATACAAATCCATTTATACACATTCATGCAACACATTCATACCACCCACGTATATTTAATTCATTTACACATTTGCCTGCAACATACCACACCACCACCCACGCATATTTTATACATTTTTGGCACGATGCCAATTTTTTGGGAGCATGAGTGGCTAGACAGACACAACATGTAGTGTAGTAGTAGTAGTGTTATGTTACAACTACATGAAGTAGTTGGAGTGGTTACAAACTGTAAGTTAGACAATTAACAATCTATTTTAGTTTGAATTATTACACATAAATATAAATACGATTATCTTTATCTTTACCGAATAATGTATCCAGTTGCTAA
>JAQIWQ010000259.1:0-20318 GCA_034695825.1 Folsomia inoculata | reverse complement strand
GATACAGCCCAACCTGCCCAAGATGAAGCTGAAATGCAAAATGTCACAAAATAAAATAATAATTGACGAGAGCCAGTGTATAGTGTAAAAGTAGCGGACCAGCATCTACAACGGAAGGAGTACTAGCTTCCACATCAGCTTCAAACTTTTGAAGAAGTGAAGGATCTTCCGAAACCTTTTCAAGTTTTGATAGAAACCCTTTTACTGTTTTAAACGCGTTATCGCGAACATTTTTATCACTATCACAGGTTAGCGTGCAAAGGGCAGGGAGGACTTTCGTTGCAACTTCACTCATTGGGTAGTACTGTTGGGTGGCTGCTAATCCTAGGATTCCTGTAATTAACCAATTTTTGTTTCAATTTTGGTAAAATCTGAAATGTCATTCTAAAAATAGACATATTACACACCAGCAATTTTAGCCTGAGGAAATGAATCTTGAAACACTCGAGTGAACGCAGGAATGAGAATTTTTCTTCTGGTTTGGGGATTCAAATAGCATGCAATTTTCCCAAGACATATTGTGGTATTAGTCCGTATTCCACCCTAAAAAAAGATAAGATATATGTAATAGAAATTAAATATTACTTTATCACAGTCCTCACTTGGTCATCTTTAACTTGTAGTCGAGCAAAGTGTTTGAGTAGTTCCACATTCAAGTTGTTAAAATTCAGCTTTGGTGCTAAGTAGAGCATCGCCTACAAAATTTTTACAATAATTTATTAAAGAAACCAATGCCACTCTACCCTACGCAGGTGCTTACTTTCACAGTATGCTCTCTAACAACAGGACTGGTATCCATAAAACCAGTTATCACATTAGGAAAAATCTTGTCATTTACCGTCGTCGGCTGCAAATGGTCCGCAAAATTATCCAACTGTTGCAAAAGTTTTACCCTGGTCATTCTATCCGTCGAAGAAAACAGTTTAACAACACATGGGACAATTTTTGATTGATACTCGGGTTCCTCTAAAAGCTTTCCAAGTTTAAAGAGTGGTACCAATACGGTGGATCCAGCATTGCCAAATTCAAACGCATTGATAAGTTGTGGTAAAATTTTATGGCGACAGATTTCTTCGGGAAATTTGTCCAATGCCGTGGATAACCCACTGAAAAATCTAGTCTTCTCGGTTTGTTCTTTAATTTGAATTTCTTCTAGGAAAAGCAACGAGTCCACTAAATCATTCTTGAAGAATCCTCCAGGTCTTCTTCCCCGTGCTATGATATCAGCAGGATTTGGCTAGGTTAAGTTAAAAAAACGCAAATTAGAAACGCAGAACTTCAGTGCAACCTCAGTTAAAATACCCTAGCTCCCGCATTGACGTTGGTCAACTCATTATATATATTCCCGAGCGCCTTTGGAATATTTTCAGCATTTCTTAGTTGAGCCGTGTCCCTACAGGGACGATTGAAAACTTCCCAAACAAGGCAACCCAACCCCCAAGCTGAAATTGTGAGCACAGACATTTAAAACTTACAGTGCAACTTGATTTGTAATGTAAATAACTGTTAATCGCTTCCCTTGTTTGAATGAAAATCTTTAATAACAACGGCTTAATCAATCCAACTTAATTGAGACTAATTAACTTACTATCCGAACTCCACTTGCTGCTTCCCTTGCCCCCGCCACTCTTCACTTCGGGGGGGTCGAGTGTATGAAGAACAGATGGAACTTTCCCGACAACTGGGGATGCTTCATTTCCACCCACATAGTCCACACCTCCTAGCTGTAAAATGAAAATGAAAATTGAAACACGTGTGTTACTCTGATCTTTCAATGCATTCACTACGTAAGTGTAGAAATTAAATTAGTACTTCTAATTAGCGTTTTTGGCTATAGGTGTCCCAGGCTTATTGAAATTTGTTGAGCTTACGAGTGAATTTAACGGTAAGAAAGTGGGTGTGGACATTTTCATATATGTATACAAATTATTGATACAAGACGACAAGAGTGGGGAAGTGGAAGCTGTGATCAAACTAAATCATCAACCACATTAAACTTTTAACTAGAAAAGGAAATATCCCTTCTAGATATGCATATACCTTGTGACGTGACGTGCTCAAAAAACTTTGAACTTAATTACATTATCAAATCTACGGATTTAGTTACACTATTATTAACTTAACTTCCATTCCCCCGCACTGTTGACAAACACAGAAGAAATCTGGACGTTATTGTGCCGTAGATTCCCATCGTTGATAAGAAAGCTAAGAGCTCTCTGAAAATATAAGGATTTCATTTATAAATGCACCTAATGCCGCATTTTTTTTTCTTACGGTAACTTGAAACAGCCCCCATGCAACAGATAAATCCCCTTGCGGATTTTCCCTTCTTTCCAAGTACTTTTCTAACGGTTCTACAGCCTCCGTGGCTAGATAAATGGCTTTATCTGACTAAAAATAAAATGAATCATCAAATATTAAATCACGTTGAAATTAATCAAAAACTATATTATCCGTGTGTTAATCTCACCCACCTCAACACTATCCAAGAAGGTAAGAATGCTAGGATGTCTTAAAGTCTTTAGTCTTTTCACACAAGTTTTGGCCACCTCCACAATAGCAGGAGATACATTTTTGACATCCAGAATAAAAATGGTTACCTCCTCGTTCGTTCCCTGTATGTAAAACCAAGATGGTATTTGTAAATTTCAAGTCATCAGATTTAGTGTTTTTACATGAATGAATTAATTCCTCACCTTTTTCTTTCCTTTATGCAATGTCCAATAAAATCTGTCCGAATTGTATAGTATGGGTTCTCCAATGTCGTACAGAAAGTCTTTGACAGGGTCACGGGAGAAAAATGACCACATTTTATTTTGATTATTAAAATTGGTCAATCCAATGCAAATTATTATTGGCCAACTAAACTATTTTTTATTAAATTAGTCTTTAAATTATATATTTATCCAGCTACAACTTTCTTTAATTTTGTTTGAATTCAAAGTTGATGGCTTGGGGTTTAATTAAAAAGTCTTTCTAAAAGTAATGAATGCTATTTATATACGAAATTACTTGCGCAAGTAACCAAATTCTTAGTATAATATATTTTGTTTGTCAGCTATATTACTACTCACTTTGCACTTTCTCATGGCATATTTTGTGAAAGGATGAGTTTATTTCTAATTTTAATTTTACTTTATTATTCGTGTTGAATGAAATGCCTTCATTGTAATCATTGTAATGTAATACATTCTACTGCAGATGTGTCTCATTCTATCATCCAAGTCACACGTGTCATAGTCAAACAAACTCGGGATGGGAATGGGATTGATTGATATGATACTGCATTGAAACTGCAAAACCAGTGGTTTTTAATGGTCCATGTCTTTTTTATCTTGAAACACTTTGAATTAAGTTCTGATAATACTTTAGATTATATAAACTTGGTTTCCCCCAATATATTGGTCAATTGAATCAGAATATTATCTTCATTCAAGATTGCTCTATTTCGGAAGCTATTTAGCATTAGCTACATGTCCCTTTCAACACATTCCTCCATTCCCACTTCCGGTGAGGTCCCCCTAATATTGAGATTAGTTCAAGAAACCACTGGGATTGTCAATGTTGCGGGGAGCATTGTTAGAAAAGTTCTTCATAGTGGAAAATTGGATATTGTGGATAAGGTTAGCAAACTACTTAACTAAGTTGATGTCACGCATTGTTTAACTATTAATATTAATAATAATATTCATTCATAGGGTATTGATGATTTACAAACAAAAGCGGATCGAGCAGCCCAAGTTTACATAACACAAGAGCTTCATAGAAAGTTTCCATTAGCTTCCATAATTGGAGAGGAGGGGGATGATTTATGTGAAAATTTGGATGACCTCATCTCACCTGCGGGGACCCCAATTCAATCTGGTGGGGATGTCTCTACTTGTGATATTCTTAGCAAAATTGTCCCTAACGAGTTGAAATCAATTGATGAATCGGATGTAGTCATATGGATCGATCCGTTGGACGGCACAAGCGAGTTTACTAAAGGTGAGGCGATCTTGATGGTTATCTCGTTAATTAAAATATACTGCCATTGCTGACTACTCGAATACTTGAATTACAGGAATGGTTGAACATGTAACAGTTCTGGTAGGAATAGCATATAACGGATCCCCAATCGGTGGAGTCATACATCAGCCTTTTTTACAAGTCGGTGAGCAAGTTGGAAGAACCTTATGGGGAGTTCCAGGAGTAGGATATGGTGGATTTACTTTGACTCTTCCACCGAAAGATAAGAAAATTGTAACTACTACTAGGTTAGCAAAAAACTGCCAGTAGACTAGAAAGGAGAGATTGATGTTTAAGCACTGGGTCTACATTTCACACTGATTGAGTTGTGACATGTGCTTTATTCGTACTAGGTCTCATTCCAATGCACGTGTTGAAGCTGCATTAGCAAGTTTGAAACCTGATGAAATTCTACGAGTGGGTGGTGCTGGTAATAAGGCGATTATCCTCATGGAAGGGAAAGCACACGCCTATGTGTTTGCTAGTCATGGGTGCAAAAAGTGGGATACATGGTAAGGGTTGCATCTAATTATGTTTTAGATTATGATTAACAAACTTCTTACATAAATAATTATGACTTCCATTCCAGTGCTCCAGAAGCCGTTTTAGCAGGTATGGGTTAAGTTATGTTTATGTCCTACTACTACTACTACTACTTGCAAGACTACTAACTTTGCAATAACATTAAATTGCAGCAATTGGAGGGAAGCTAACAGATATGGATGGCAAATCATATTCGTATACCAAAGATGTATGGGTAATGTATTAAATCAAATTGTCAAACATGTAATAACTCACAGTCATTTCTGAAACAGGTGGAGCACGTTAATCAAGGAGGCTTATTAGCTACAGCTCCAGGCGAAGATCACGATTGGTATGTCAAACAAATTCCGAAGTAATCATGGACAGAAGATAAAAACTCCTATGATATTCGATATTCTGTATTATTTGATAAAAGAATTCAGTAACATACACCAAAAATTTTACAGTATAACAAATTCAAATAAACTAGAGTTCCCCAGTGACAAACGCGTGAACATTCTTTTCTGATGAAAGCATCAACGAGGCTCTGTCAGATCCCACAATTGCACCAAGACGTGGTGCATCATATTTACAATACATCACGTTTACACTGGCATTCTTTCTCAGGCGAACTTTTCGGTTTTGAAAGTCCTCCTGTCACAAAAGATGTAAAAAATAATGTCGTTATCAGTAGATCAGTATATCAGTAGAAGCAAAACAGTTAGCAAAAGAAAATTGAGAATATCTACCTGGATAAAGTTGCACAACTCTGAATAGAAGTGCGGATATTGGGGTAATTGATAAAATAGTATGTGTCCGAATCCTTTTATCCTGAAACGGCGAAAGAAATGTACACGTTCCGTGTACAAGAGAAAGTGGCCCTGCCCATGATAGAAGTAGTCTCTAGCACGTGCAACCTTTTTGTCCTAAAGTGGTCAAATTAACGTGTTATTTCAGACGCATTAATTCAATTTCAAATTTAAAAATCTACCTTTGTATATTCACAAATTTGAACAAAGCTGGTTTGCTCGCGTTTGAAGTGATTTCTTAAACGTACAAAGTCGAAATACGATGATACAAATATCATTGTATGACTCATAAGTTTATCAGTGAAGTTTGGAAGTACGGTCTTTATGAAAAACTCGAAACGTTCATCGTCTGCTTTCTGGAGAGTCGAAGCCTCAAAATACTGAAATATCTATATAATTCAATAATTAATTATATCAGTACCCTTTTCCTTTTCACAATTCGAAACATGTAATACAATTTAATAATGACGAACCTGAGGCATTTGTACTGTGACATCGTTTATACTGCCACGAGTGTACTGTTTCAATAATCTAATTTGACCAGCAAAATTATGACAGTACTTCGTCATCAATGACGACTGCTCTGGGCAAAATATAGAACTGAACATTAGCGTTTGTCTAAAGTATTTTGTTAGACCATCTAAGGCCCAAGGTCGAATTCTTGCAAAATCAGTTCCATGAGTTGTGACTGGCTGTAAGTGCAAATGCTTCGTAAGATGTAATACATGGTCCCAGTTCTGAAAAATATTTATAATGATAAATTGTAATTTAGCAATAAATCTGGGAAACATGAAAAGTACCAACCTGCATCAGAAAAATGTCCGCTTGGTCCATTATAAGCAGCTCAATAGAAGAGAGGAAATCATAATCCCTTTCCCTGTACACAACAAGTGTCTAGGAATTAAATTTAAAATTCATGATTGTAGTAAAATAATAATACAATCAACTTACTTTTCTCCTTCTGCACCAACAATCAGACGTAATCCTAGTGGAGATGCAATAATAATGTCCGCTGCATAGAACCCAGTGAAGAGCTAAATATTATAAAATCATTCTTCGATTTTTGATTTACGGGAATTTAAAAAAAAAAGATTTTTCCTTTAAGTACAACTTACTTTCACAGTTTTCTTCGTAAGTGAAATTCCGACTTTAAAATTATCTTCGACATTTCCATTAAAAATGTCGTTGTAGTCATCGGGCTTAGGATTTGTCTTTGGGAGGAACAGAGTAGAACCGCTGTATTCATCATTAAACCGTTTTTTGTTTGCAACATTTCCCTTTTCTTCAGGCAGTAAAATAGAAATTAGTGTTTTCACAATCCTGTAAGACACCAAGTAGAGTGACATTGACATATGCACTACGGAAAACAAAACTACACGGCAACTAGGGAAAACAATAGCTTACTTGAAAGCCGTGTCTTTAAATGGAACCAATATTAGAACCTTTGGTCTAACAAATCCTTGATCCCGATAAGAGTCTGGAACATCCATTCGGCTCGTCATTTTAGCATTATGATGAAGAATTCTCGTTCGTGTTTTTAAAATGTGATTCGCAGCATGCAAACAATACACCTTTAAAATAATTCAGGTCATTAACAATGTTCACATCGAGTAATGCAAATTGTTATTACGTTTCGAATGGCTTCTGCATTTTGTATTGAGCGGATGGGAAAGTATCCATCCAAATATTGGGAGGATAATTCCAGAATTTCTTGTTGCAGAGATGAAATTGGACCATGGCATAACTCAGAATCGATGACAGTCTAAAGGCAAACGTTCCGATAATTTCGTATATTACTGACCGCGAGGTCAATATCAGATGAGCTTATAATTACCTGATTTACAATTGGGAATGTGACACAAAGTTGGCTTTTAATGTGGTAATGTTCTAGCGACGCAACCTTGGAGGGAGAATGATTGGGAGGTTTAGGAAGCAATATTGGCTGCGCACTTCCCGTGGACGATAAATTAATTGTGGTTCTACGAAGATCTCGGTCTTTTCGTATTTGGTCATTCATTTCTTTTCCGTCAAGCCCAAAATAATTAAACCTATCAATTTCTGGCCAAGTTCTTGATTCTTGTACTTTAGATTGTTTATTTTCATCCTTTAGACAGTTGAGTAAAAATTCCGGCATTTCTCTTTCAAAATGCAACAAAAACGGATCTGAACAATCTGCCACATTCTCATTTTCCTGTTAAAACAATATTTTAAAATATAATTACAGGTATTCAACGTTTCATTGTTTCATTGACGTTTAAGCAAAAAATACCATGTCAGGATTAATCTCTGCTTCTTCTATAACATTTTCATCGCTGGCCACATCAAGTTCTTCATCGTTACCTTCATCCATGCTTTCCATTTTCCCTATATTTCCTTCAATACCAACATAATTATTAGTTATGGCCTTGACTTCTGATAAATCATCCACGTCTTCCTCTTTGTCGCCTTCAGTGATCAAATCATTATCAGAGTCCTCCTGATCCTCTTCCTCATCTTCTTCGCTCTCATCATCACTCAATATCTGCACTTCCTTCTTCAAACCCTTCTGACTTTTGAAAAGACCCAACAGTTCATTATACGGCGTCTGGCCTTCTTCTTCTAAATCACTTTCCTCATCCTCTGATTCCTCATTTGCAGCTGAGCGGCTACCACTACCACCATCAAACGAATGTCCTCTTCCCCTCCCTCGAAGTAGAAACCCCCTTTCATTACCACCCCTCGGTGAAAATTTTGGTTTTTTGCTCGAAACTGGTCCAAAGTCACCCAATTCTTGACTTGGATGCTGTTCCCCAAACATTTGAAAATGTCGAGCTTCTCGTTTGTCAACTGTAGGTCGGCCCCCACGCCCTCGCCCACGGCCACGACCTCCACCTCCACCACCGCCACCCCCACCTCTTCCTCCTCTGCTACGCCCACCTCTATGACCACGACCCATAGTATCGTTTATGTCAAAAATTACCCAGCACGTGGAGTCCAAACTTGTCCAAATTAAACTGATTGGCGCAATGGGTAAAAGTCAGCTCACCCCAATGTTATGTGCCCCTGTGAAAGCAATTTTCACTCCGTCTCACTGATTCTCACTCCTGTCCTGTGAGCTCTCGTCAACCACACTTTGCCAAAATTCGAATTCGGGGTTTTTAGAGTTGACAAATAATCCACACTCATCAGCTCAGTCACAGCTACTAAACACTACACAAAATATAAATAAATAAACTCGTCTCAATTTTTAAATAACTTTTGGAAACTGAGTGGATGATATTTCATTATTTATTTGGTGCTGGTCAAACTAACCAACATCCCTTTGATGAGCATTTCAATTTGGAACACCTAAATCTAGTTTTTTTGGTAAAGTTTTAATTTATTTATTAATTAGTTAAACTTGCTCCAGATTCTTGGAAAATTCATAGCTAATTGAAATAGAATTCATTGTTTTGTTTGGTTGATAAAGGTGGGATTGTGTTTAAACGGTTAAACACAGAGAGCACTTGGCTCATTTCATTATTGATTAACCCGTTTCGTTATACTACAGTTAATTGTATTTTAGTGCATAGTTTTCATGCTCATTTCATTGGAATGTTATTATTCTTGAGGAAATGATTGTTTACTAAATGGATTTACTAGTTTTGATGTGTATTGACATTTTTTCTCTCCCATATTCTAGATTTAGATCCAAGGGTGAATTTCAAAGAAGAATTAGGATATCACGAATTGATTTGCGACCTGCAATACATGAAGAACGTTAAAGGATGGGGAACGAGCCGTAAATGATGTGAATTATAATCAAAAAGACATTTATTGGATGGTGCAGACTATGTGGGGAAAGTTCTCCGCATTGGTCTAATGGCATCTCTTGGGAGTGGTGGGGAGGGTGGAAGTCGAGAAGAACTCAAAAGCCAGTTCTCTACGAGGGAAGGAGTTTATCGACTCGCCTCCGCTGTCGAATTCGCTAGGTCTACAAGACCGTTGACCTACGTTGCTCCCACAAATAGCACGACACCAGCACCAGGAACAAGCCCTCCGGTCAGAATTTCCTTTGTCAGCCATTCGTCCATATTAGAGCAATCTTCTAGGTCTAATCACGACAAAACAACCGGACCCAGTGGGTCAAATAGATCATCCCCCGAATCTCCTCCTGCTAGTGTCAGTAATAATATGGTTCATCATCATACTACTAATGAAGAGACATATTTTACGGGGAGCAATGGGAGTGCATCAAATGGAAGTCATGAAGATTCGAATCCCGACGTAGATTCAACACCACATCGTTTCTGTTTGAATATTGGGAAAGAGCTGTTTGTTTACCCTTACATGGGAATTCGTAAGGTTCGTTCTTGTTCCGTTGTTCTATATATAAGTAGTCGTATTTGGTAATTAAAAATATAGTAATTGATTTTGATTTGGCTACTTTAGGCTGTTGATATGTCCAAACCAATAGATAAAAGAATCTACAAAGGAACGAACCCCACATGCCATGATTTCAATTCCGTTGTGGCAAGCCACGATAGTCTGATGCTGCTCATTGGGTATGTAATGTATTTTTGCGAAACGAAACGATTGAATTATACATGCATCACGACAACCGATTCAGCCTGCGTAATGCTAATACCTAGTTTGGATTTGTGCAGGTTCTCTGGAGGGCAAATCCAGATGGTTGATCCCATATCAAAGGAAGTTAACAAGCTGTATAATGAGGAAGTAAGTCATAATCACTTTTATAAATATTGATTAAAGTGGTACTGTGCTATATCTATTGCATTTTCATTCACTTTCATTCATTGTGTACATTTTATTCATTGGATAATAATGAATGAATTGAATATCATTTTTGCATGTTACAGAGAGTCATTGATAAAACGCGAGTGACAAATATTCGTTGGGTACCTACTTCCACGACCTTGTTCTTGGTGTCACATGCTAGTGGCCACATGTATTTATATAATGTGGATCACCCTTCTGGAACTGCAGCACCTAATTACCAATTGCATAAATCAGGACCAGGTTTTACAATCTCGAATTGCAAAAGCAAAACTCCTCGCAACCCTTTAAATCGTTGGACACTCGGTGATGGTGCTATAAATGAATTTGCCTTTTCTCCATGTGGCCACTACTTGGCAGTTGCGTCACAGGATGGTTTCCTAAGAATATTCCGGTTTGTTATTTATATTATTTAAGAACACGGTTCAACTTTAACTATATATTTCTGTAGATATGAAAATTGTGAATTGGTGGGATTAACGAGATCTTACTTTGGAGGATTGCTATGCGTTTGCTGGTCTCCGGACGGGAAATATATATGCGTGGGGGGAGAAGATGATTTAGTTACAATGTGGAGTTTTAAAGGTAAGGTTAGGTTAAGCACTACTTAGTTTCAATGAAATAGCATAAAATATAACGTACTAATGTAAATTGAGGTGAAAATTAGGAACACGGCGTGTTCAACACGCGTTAACTAAACTTTGTGTTTTTTTTGTTTTAAAGAAAGACGAGTTGTTGCCCGAGGACAGGGACATAAGTGAGTTATTGTGACAATTCTGATGTGTTTTATCTTATATTATTTGTGATTCATAGGTCGTGGGTATCAGTTGTGGCTTTCGACCCGGTGACGACTACATTTGGGGATTGTGATGATTCTGAAGAAAATGGGGTTCGTGATGAATGTTCCTGTGTAAATATCGGAAAATGTCATTCAAACAACGATTGCCAGTCATCGGGGGTTTTTTCATGTGATTCTGCGGACCCTGATTTAACTCTTCAAAACTCTTGTGTAGCTTGTCAGCAAATTAGTAGTAGTGGAAGTGGAAAACAATCATTGGTAGTGAATCATTTGAATAATAATTCGTCATCGACTGCTGCTACCAATCCCTCCACAGTTGTGCACACTTGCACTCCGAATTTTTCAAGACACTCAAGACATAGCCGAACCACAGACAGCATGCGTTTGAGTATCTCTGAGTCCTCTAACACTAGAATTCCTGTATGTTACAGAGTGGGTTCTGTGGGACAAGATACTCAAATTTGTCTGTGGGATTTGACGGAAGACGTTATAAAACAACCGTTTGGGAAATGTCGCCCAGCTTCTCGAACACCTGGAAAGCACCATAATAGTAGTGATACAAACTCGTGCGCTATTCATTCCAATTCTAAAAACTGCAATAGTAATCAAAATATTATGCCAAATCATAATTGTACCACATCCACATTTAAATCTCATAGTGATAAAGACGATTCTGTGGGTAACAATATTGGTGCAAGTGCGAGTGTTTCGACGCCTAATGTCAATTTATCATCGTCCGCAGTGATAGTGAATCCTTCAACGAATGGGAATGCGCAGCAATCGAACAGCAATGCTTCTTCTTCTGGACATGGACTCCTATCACTCCGTTTCGGAGCTCTTAGTTTTGGAGGAGGTGACAAGGACAGAAATAAAGACAAGGAAGGAAAGGAACACAAGCGAAACTTTAGCTTGGCTTCTTCCTCCAATAAGTCGGACAAGAACGCTGGTACGAGCTCAAAGACCAACGTCGGTCCAAATAGTGGACTCGCTGCCCTGGGACTGAATATTGATAGAGTTGTTGATGACCCATTCAAACTTATTGGAACTCAAGCTTGCCCCCGACTCGATGAGTGAGTTCCTAGGCTTTGTTATTTTACTTCCGTTCTTTTACGTCCGTACTTTTACGTCCGTTTACTCGTTAATCTTAATCAAATAATGGTTATGTTCGATTGTTTCAGGTGTCCCCTGTTGGAACCGTTAATCTGCAAAAAGATATCACATGAACGACTCACTACGTTAATATTTCGGGAAGAATCAATTGTGACAGCTTGCCAGGACGGAATATTATGCACCTGGGCTAGACCCGGTGACGCAGTTAGTCAGTTATAATAATCGTTATTATTCAACTACTGGTGTTCTGTTACATTTTCCCAAGACCTGTAGTTCTACGCACTTTCGCAGACCAAACCAACTATGCATTTTGTGTTGTTCAAAGACTTTATAAAAACACTGGCTATCGTGTCAATAACTTTCATCCTATTCACCCTTGAATGACTCGCTTTTCTCAACCTGCATATCTGCTGCAGTGCAGTAGATTACAGAGCACTGCAAATGAATCTGATATTCCAAGTTACTTTTCAATATCAACCCTTTGGTTTAACTTATATATTTATTAGCTTATATTCAAGTCATTTATCCCCACCATGCTATTAACACGAATTTAAATCTAATTTCCAATAGCCCTTAAAAATGAGCTGTATGAAAAAAACCTGAATTTTGATTGACACATAATATTATGACGTGTACATCTTTACTGTAATATTGTTTCTGGACAATGATATTTAGCTTTAGTGCTTGCATAAAGTCAACTCTATTTTCATTAATAACTTATACTCTTACTCGGTTAGAACCTTGAAGCTTTACACGATTTTATACTTTAAATTCTACTAAATTCTACTAAAGTGAAACCGGTTAATTTCTCTTAAAAAATGAAACGAACGCAAGCAATAGAAAGAAGGTATAAACGTGTCAAGCAAGACGTAACTACCGAATATCGTCATTTTGTTGTCAAATTGCATCTTGTTGATAATTATTAACATCATAAATAATTAACACTTATTTACTCAACAAGTCTTAATGGACCATTCATTACATACATTCATTACATAACATTTTACATGAGTGACACTTTTGGCGAATTTGGTTTAACGAAGCTGACTCGACTGCCTGCCTACACTACTACACACACTTTTCGCAACTAAAGTGTATTGCAAATATTTAGCCATGTATTATTAAATCTATTAGCTTACGTATATACGAGATGAGTTACATGAACTTGAATTTGACTGCAAAAATTAATGTATTTAATATCAAGAAATAAGTTATTGTTCCCCCCATCCATTATTACCTTATGTCATCTCGTCACGTCATTTTACGACTTAATTTTATCAAGATTTAATCTCGGATTGTATTATTATGAATGACATTGCTACTATTACCTACCAATACGGATATAACCAAAAGCAACCATGAATATAAGATGTGGACTATTTGGATGGAATGAAGCTGGGGATTTTAGGATAAGATAAAATATATTATTATATATTATAATGTGTGATGTATGTGGTTATTTATTTTGAAGAATGAAAGACAAGTCAAGTCGTTAAATTAAAGTTGTCGGCGTCTTTTATCTAATTAATTATAGGAAAAAGTCAATAATAATAATCAAGTTGAACATGAAAAATACAGCTACTCATCCATTGAACTGATTGAAGATTAGTCAGTAGGTATAGGTATTCCTATTCATAAAGAGTCTCAACTCAAGCTTTCTTCATGTTTTACTTGCATGAAAAAATTATTAAAAATCATTTCTTTAATTAATAATTCTCATTATTCCATACTGCCCCATAGCATTCAGGGTATCATTTTACCTTTCACCCATCTTGCCATCTGTACGTATAAACTGAATTAAAAGACTTTAATTGGTCAACCACCAATTCCGTGGTATTAATGGTATAATCAAATCAGTGTTTATTACGTATAAAATTTTTAAGGGTCACACACTTTATTTTCTTTAGGACCAAGTTATGAAATTTTTATCCCTAATGTTTTCGGCTGAAATATTAAAATAAAATGTATGCTCCCTAACGAAATAATGCGGTATAATTACTGACCATGGTCATCCCCAAATCTGATTAATGAAAACCTTCTCCTTTTAACTAAACCCTACCGTTTCAGCATTTTTATCAACTTTTAATTCCAAACTAATGCTAATTTATCATTCAATTTCCACGATAATATAATTTTAAAGATCATCTCCCTCAAAAAACTTGCCTACAGACACTCGAGGTATCCAGTTTGGGGAGAGATGCCAGAAGCAGTTTTCAGAGTCTGTCAGTTGGGAAACAAGATGGTCTCATCCTTCTTCAACCATCACGTCCTCCTTGTACTCGGAAGAACATTAATGTTATTTAATTAATATTATCCAATACCATTTATCCCTACTTTGGTAAATCAGGTAAGATTTAAATGTCTTTAATTAGTTATAAAACGTACCCATTTCCTAAAATGACGGAATATGTGTAGGAATCAATGTTGATGGTGGATTTTCATCTCACCCACTCCATCCATCCAACATTGGTTTGGGTTTTGGTTTGGTTGTGGCTTTTTGGTAGGGCTAAAATAATTACAAGTGGTCTGGTCTGGTGGTAGGTATAGTAGAATCAGTAAATGAGTAGTAAAAAGATTCAGCCAAAAAAACAAAAAGTTTTTCTTAAATGAAATAATAATAAGAGAGGCCCTCCATCCATCCAACATTCAAACAAAAAGTAATAAAACTTTAATTTATCACTAATTTATCTAAATTAAAAAGTCCAACGGTTAATTTATTAAAGAAAGGCGAGCCAAGTTTGTGGGAAAAAGTTGGACTTGAAAAGTGCATAAAAATAACTAACGCTCCAAAATTTCAATTGGCAATAATTGGGGGAAAATCTCTATTCGTAGTTTATGCAATTTTCATTAAGGGTGGAAAAGGGTTTAAATAAAAAAGGTGACTTTTCTCAAGTATTTGTGGTTGGTGGATGAGGGAGGTCGAGTGGAGGGTGGAAGCAGTGGTTTGGTTTGGTTATCATCGTGGACACTGGGTTTTAATGTAGGTGAACATTTTACATTTTATCATGTCAAAATGGTTGTATTAGTTTTATGAACGAATTCTGTAAATAAATGGATTCGTTCTGCATCGTAAAAGTCCAGATAATTAAAATGTAATTAATTATTTGGGTGCGATCGATGCGATATTAAAATTTAAACGTTCGGAACCATTGGCCTAAATATTGTATGTTTAAGGCTTCACTGATAGTAACGTTACAACGAATTAATTGAAAGGAAAAATGTAGAATAGTAGATGTGGTTGAAGTTAGTAATCAATTGTTGACATTTGTGTTTCAGGTTCCTTCATCTAGTCTAATCTGGCGACGTAACGGAAGGAAACGGTGAAGTTGGGCAAGAGTTGATTCCACGTGAATCCGAAATAATGACGGATACACGACGCCGAGTCAAACTTTACGCCCTTAATGCAGAGAGACAATGGGACGACAGAGGAACTGGACATGTGTCATCTTCGTATGTCGATCGCCTCAAAGGAATGTGAGTACCAATACCATCTAATTATCTAACGATCATATTCATTAATTTACAGAGAAAGTGTGAATTTAATGTCTCTATTTTTATTAGGTCCTTACTAGTCAGGGCTGAATCTGATGGTGAGATTACTAATTCATGATAGATGTTAAGGCTTTTTAAATGGTTGATTTTGAAAGAATGGGACATAATTCACAAATCTAGCTGCAATTTCAGGCTCATTATTATTAGAATCCAAAATCCAACCGGATACAGCGTATCAAAAACAGCAGGTAAAGTGGTGATTGATTGGTGACAATAAATTATTGTTTTCTTTGTGTGTTAAACCCAAGTTATTTTGCTAACCGTGACCTGTTTCTGTTGTATTGTTTATAGGATACGCTGATAGTGTGGTCAGAAGGAGACAACTTTGATTTGGCTTTAAGTTTTCAAGAAAAAGCAGGGTGCGACGAAATTTGGGAAAAAATTTGTCAGGTTCAAGGAAAAGGTAGAAGTGCAATACAAAAACTAATTCATTCATATCCGTATAATAGGCGATAGTATACAATACTACAGTTCATTAATGTGTTATATTTTATCCTTACTGTTTGATTCAGATCCGTCAGTTGATATTACTCAAGATGTTGTGGAAGAATCGGAAGATGAAAGGTTTGAAGATGTATCGGATCCAGCTCCTCCAATTGAACTTCCTGCCCCTGATATGGCTCGACTAGAAGAACTCCACGATCTTATTATAAGTTGTTTAGCAGTGCCTTTGAGAAGAGAAAAACTTTCACTGGCATTGGAACAAGAAGGATATCTCAAAAAAGTTCTTGAAACTTTTCGTATTGCAGAAGCTAACCACCACACAAATGCTCTTCAACAACTATACCATATTTTTAGGAACATATTTCTACTCAATAAGAACGCCATTTTTGAAATTCTCTTCGCAGGTAATTAATTGCAATAAAATGATATTGGAGGAGTTTTAAATCTAATTATTTGAATGTTTCAGACGAACTTATATTCGATGTTGTTGGGTGCCTGGAGTATGACCCTAGTCACCCGTGTCCTAAAAAACATCGTGAATATCTCAAAAAAATTGCAAATTTCCGTCAAGTTATCTCCATTGCAAATACTGAGCTTGTGTCTAAGATTCATCAAACCTACAGAGTGCAATATATCCACGATGCTGTCTTACCAGCTCCAAATGCATTTGAAGAAAATATGCTTTCAACCTTGTCATCATTTATATTTTTCAACAAAGTAGAAATAGTTACCTTAATACAAGTAAGTTCTGAATTTAGTTTAGCTAAAGACACCAATGAGTGAGTAAAGCCCTCTAAATAATAATAATCTTGATTACAGGAAGATGAAAAGGTTTTGAAAGATTTGTTCACGGGTCTCACTGACGAAGCAACCACGGATGATAAAAGACGAGATCTCATTCTGTTCTTAAAAGAGCTGTGTGCCTTCGCCCAGAATCTACAACCTCAAGCTCGTGAATCATTTTACAAGGTGGGTAATCAACGGGTGAACATATTTTTGCGACACATTTCTGATGATGACAAATTGCAAAAGTCGAGGGGGGACTGTTTCAAAGAGGAATGATGCTATTGCAATTCGTTGCAGCTTAGTAGACTTTCGTGAAGCAGGTGTTGCCTTCAATGGGCTATGATTATGAGAGCTGAAGATCGTTATATATTTTTTTATATTGAAGAAGTGAAGTACTTTGAATTAATATATGATTTTAAGCGTTTCATCTTTTCTTTTACAGACTCTGACAAATCAAGGAGTTCTTCCAGCTTTGGAATTGGCCCTGCCATTGCATAATTCTGCAGCCAAGGCGGCATGCATCGATGTTTTAAATGCTGTTGTAGAATTTTCCCCTACAATTGTCCGAGAATACTGCCTGCACCAAGCTGCAGACGCTGATGATGTAAGTTTATACTGGAACTGGGTTCATTGTTCTAATTGTTCACTTTTCATTTATATGTATTCTATTTCATGGTTCAGGATCAGCTTCTACTTAATGTAATAATCGAGGAGTTGATAAACGACAAAGACCCTGAATTAGGAGGCGCCGTGCAATTAAGTGGTGTGTTGAGATTATTGATTGATCCTGAAAACATGATGGCAGGTAAGCGTTTGTTCACTTTGTTCAACAGAAACTGAAATTGTAATCATCTCCCTTGTGTCTCTAATTAATATATTTATTTATTGGCAGCGCTTAACAAATCCGAAAAAGCGGGTAAGGTTGTTTTTATAGTTTGTGTTCTGACGATTATTATTTCTTTTAACGCTAATTTTTTTGATGTTCCTTTCATTTAAATTGCAGACTTCTTGAACTTGTTTTATAAACAGTCTATGAATTTACTCATCGGTAAGTAAATAATGTTGAATTGTTGCTTCTTATTCTATCTTCCGAAGATGAGTAATAACACTGGCTAAGGGGGGACTGTTTCAAAGAGGAATGATGCTATTGCAAACTTGTTTGCAGTTATAGCAGACTTCGATGAAACAGGTGTTGCCTTCGATGGGCTATGATTATGAGAGCTGAGGATCGTAATTTTTTTTATTTTGCAGCAGCATAGATCAAAAATATAGAAAATTCTGATATTATTATTTTTTGTATAATAGAACCATTGATGTCCAACACTGGGGGAGAGAAACCGGACAGAGAAGATATTCAAAACGCCCAGCTTATGTGGTTGCTTTTAGAGCTCCTAAGTTTTTGTGTGGAGCATCACAGTTACCATATTAAAAGTTATATAATCAACAAGGACTTAGTAAGGAAGGTTTTGGTGTTGATGAACTCGAAACATACATTTTTGGTTCTGGGTGCCCTTCGACTTCTCCGCAAAGTTTTGTCACTTAAGGATGATTTGTACAATCGCTACATAGTCAAGGGGAACCTGTTCAAGCCAGTGATAGATACTTTGACACGCAACAAAGGCCGCTATAACCTTTTGGATTCTGCCATTATTGAAATGTTCGAGTTTATTAAAACGGTAAATGTAACACCTAAACGTAGTCGTTCCGAACTAAACCAATATTATTTATTTATTGTAGGAGGACATTAAGTTGCTTGTTACTCACATTGTTGAGAACTTCAGTCAACTTTTAGACCAAATAAATTACGTCCAAACGTTCCGAGCCCTGAAATTGAGATATGAGCAGAATCAAGACAGAACGAAAGAAAGAGTTGACAGTGTTCCTGCACTTCTTCGTAACAACCGATATCGTAGAGACCCTCGTCAGTTGGACGAAGAAGAAGAGATGTGGTTCAATGATGACGACGACATAGAAGATGGAGATGGAGTCGTTCCAGCTAGTAATTCGCCGGAAGTACTTGGACGTACTAAAGCTGACGCCGATTCTCAATTAGAATCGATTGGTAAATAAACTAGTATTCATTGTACATATGATTTTCGATACATAAAATGAAAATTACTACTATTCAACAGGCAAACTTTTAGACAAGAAGGCGGACTCGTTGGCATCTGGAAGGATCAATTCCCTCAGCCCTAGGTCGTCACCTGTAACAGTATCATCACCGAACAGCAATTCGTCTAATGTTTCGGCAGTCGTTTCCTCTTCCCCGACATCCACGTGCGGTGATACAAAGCCTGGCCTTGCGAAAAAAGTAAGATTCGTTTATGATGTACACAATGTTCTCTTATTAATTTTCTTTTCCGCTATCTTGTAACAAAAGTAATTAGTAATTAGTATATGGCACACTTAAATGTCTGGTCAGTCAATTTACCACCCACCCAATACCTTTTGTTTTTGTACTGCACTTTTTTTTAAATTTTGACGTTAAACTTTCAAATATTTACACCTTAATAAGGGCAGTTTAAGCTTGAAAATGAAATTACAAACTCTAATTATTTATTTTAGTCTGTATTTCAACAAATCTTTGCAACCCTTCAGGAGTCTGTAACACAGGTTGGTTCTTTCGCGAGGTCTTTTATTTCTTCATTGTTACTAAATGTTTTATTTAATGGTTTTTTACAGATCGGTCTTGTGGACTATGAAGGAGACTCTGACGAGGAAGAAACGGAAGAGCACGACGAGTCACCAAGTTCTGAGGATCATGATAAACTGGAACCTGTAGCAAAACGACCTCGTTTAACGTAATGAATGTTTTTGTAATGCGAGAATTTCTAAATTTACTGGCTAGTTTCGAAAAAAGTTGTCGCAGCTTGAAGGGATAGTTTCATTTTATTAGCGTCCTACTTTCTGCGATGTGTAAGTTATCTTTTTACTCTTCGTTGCAATCGTACAAATCAGCGGGCTTTCTACTTTGGTTTTTAAGTCTATAATTAATCATCTGTAGATTTTCTGTCGTGTCCCTCTGAACAAAATCGAATTTCTAGATTTGATATAGTTGTTAGTTTGGAATCATTATGGGCATGGACACTCTATGTAATCGTCTAAATGTCAATGTTCGAAACACTCGGCCATAAATTCATAAATTATATCCTCCTATTCATATTGCACTCACTCATTATGAAAGCCGAAGCATACTTGTCTTGTTGAGCTGTCACCTCAAGGGTTCCATAAGTAGGGTCTTCACGTTATTTTTTGTTGGATCACCGTGATATTTCACATAACGCTGCTTGCAAATTTTTTTGATTAGTGTCGATCAAGGTATGATACCTTCATTTAAAAAAATTCTGTTTCATTGAATTCACATCCTTTCGAAAGCACGATTCTCAGGATCAAGTGTAAATTACTGTACGTACCATACAACTTTTTAAAATTGTAAATAAATGCCTGTTGTCACTTATTACCTTTTGTTTGTCGACTGCGTTCGAGTATCTTTGTTTCTTGTAATTAATTTGTGTGCCCTTTCGCTGGGCCGA
>JAQIWQ010000258.1:0-20328 GCA_034695825.1 Folsomia inoculata | reverse complement strand
GAAAATGATGATTAGAAAATATATTGGAAATACCAAAGATCTAAAATGTAAATCGGCCATTTTATAGGTTGCAGTAACACTATCCAGAAGCTTGAGAAATGATGTGAACTCGAGACAAGCATAAACCCGATTTTTATGCATTTTCATTCAAAAGCCTACCATTACATTTCCAAAAATAACTCGTAATTATGGTGTTTATGAACTTGAATCATGCAAATCGGAATCATGAACGTCAGCTTAACGGTATATGTAATCAAGAATCATAACAGTAAGCTCGTTGACACCTAAGGCTAAATAGGTTCAAGTGTAAATCCCAATCCAAGAACGTAAAATATGTACTTAAATTCTAAGAATAATTATACAGGACAGACTACTGCATTTCTGCATATAAAGATCAACCAAATTGAGTTTATTTCACCTCAATTAAGATGTTCATAAAAATGATGACATTCCATAAACTACGTTGTTATCTTAGCGGCGGCCTTGATAACCAGTTGGGCCGCTAGCGGTGACTTGGGTGAGTTGAAGATTACTAAGATTGTGGAAATCCATCATTTTCAACATGTCCTTTGTCTGAAGGTCAATCTCGATGATATCCCTGTCCAACGCAGATTCATCTGGGACATAATTATCCCTTCGTTCTCTCTCCTCTTCTTGCAACTTGATGGAAATTCCTCGCACTTGGCTAGTCTGAAGACGGCGCATCAAATGAGTCACAAATCTGTAAATCAAACAAACAAACAACAATTATTACAAACCAAACCCTGATATGTAATAATCCTGTCATCGTATAGCATCCTCATTCTTACCCAGCAATCTTGTTGCGAAGAGGTTTAGAGGGAATGATGGCAATTTCCTCGCAGATCCTCTTGTTCGTGTGGAAATCCAGAGTAAGCCGAGTGTAATATTTCTCGATTATGACACGAGAAGCTTTCTTGATCGTCTTTGTCCTGACACGACCCTGTATAGTGCAAAATATAATGTCACATTCCTCAATCTATAACAATCCTACATACAATAATACAACAGACCGCTGTATCTCAAACTATTGTACATGATCACCGTTCAACCGTTCCTCCAATATAATTTAGGAACAGTATAGTTCTGGTTACTACAAATTAATTTTACAGCCATAAACGCCATAGTATGCACAATTTCAAACAAACTTGGAGCTGGGACTGTTAAACTTTCAAAGACACTTAAATTTCAATACTCTCAAACAAAAATATTGAAACCGGAAAGAATATTATTCAGTCTACAACAATAGGGTGGATATAAAGGATTGTAAAAGTGATGAGTTGACTTACCATATTGTTGACCTTATTGTATGGAAATACTCTAGATCAAATAATTGTTGAAGACTGAAAATAATTTATGAAACCCAATCCAGCACAATTTGGAGAATAATCAATCAAATGTGAGCAAAAGACGGCATGGACTGGCAATGTTCAACTCTCCCTCAACATTGTACTCTTCAGTTTAATCACAGAGGGCGACTTCACTCAATACATTGCAACTACTTTTGTAATGGCAAATTGAGATTTTGTCTCATTTTTTGTCTCATCAGTTCATCATTGTTCAATTTGGGCAATATGAGAAATATGACAAGTAGTGAACAAGTGTGGTTGTGGTTATATTATTGTTTGTCATTGTTCTAAAATATGAGGTGCATCTAGATGATTAGTGTCATAAGGGTTGGAAAGGTTAGTCCTATTAGTGGCGTAGTAATGCATGTTAATGCACTACAACACCTATTATTACATAGTACAATGTAGTAATTTATTTAATTGTACATGAATGAGTAGACTGCAGTGCAGACAGATTGGATTATTTGTGATTTTCTTCAGCCCCTATTATCTCCGTAAAATGAATCAATTAAAGTCTCATTTTATTATTAGTTGAGGTGGACGCAAGTAGTCTAAATGAGTTCATTGTTATCCACTTGATACGTCTGAGACTGTATTGACGACCTTATACATGCGGACAACTTTTACAAAAGATTAATAAAACGTAAAAGTAGTAGATAAAGATTCTATAAACTATGTACATTATGCATATAAGCTATTTAGCTATGTAGGGACTACTTTTTACAAAAATGGTTTTTTATCTGAAAATGGTTATTGACAGTATTGACTGCTATAAAGCTACCCCAATCCAAGTGTGACAACCTATCTCAATTTCTACATTTGAGGACCACAAAGGGTCAAGGTCTTCCTTTCCGCTAATAATCATGTACATGCACGGCTGGTCTCACTGTTCATTGTGGAAAGCATGACATCAAACTTAATCACATACATCAAGCACGCAGTTAGTGTTTTAAGAATTGACTAAAATTCAGGTACTCTGACTGAGGAGAGTCACACTTCCAGTGCATGATTTGAGTCTGATTACATCGTGATTTTGTCGTAATCACTAATGTTTGGTTAGGAATAGTACAGGACATTTATATGGATTGTGCAATAGTACAACTTGTACTCTACAACACACATAACATGTAATACAGTGAGATATTTTAAGTTAAAGTTAATATAATTAGTAAGGTGTGCTGGTGTGCATTTACATTTTACGTCCTTTCTTTACTTGGAATTCTTTATCTTTATTTTCAACTGGGAGTATTATATATCTGCATGGCACGCATTTTATGAAATGAGTAATTCATTATAAATCATTCATTTCGAAATTGTATACATGCCATTTAAATTAAATGCTGCTGAATTGATAACATAATCATATATGTAGCATCAAACCAAATGATATGTCTTATGCAGGCGTATATGCATAATTCCAAGACTTGCAGTATGTATAGTAGTATTAAATAAGTCTGTGTATCACATCATTGCGAAATAGATAAGATCAAGCCGACTAGTTCAAGTTTAAATAAGTGGTTTGATCTTGATCTTCTTATGTCACCTTTATTACTGCAAAGATTTTGTAAAAATCAATGGAAATTTATATCATGTATTGTACATTGTACATGCACTGAATTAGACATAAACCATGCATTTACAACCCATTCCTACTACACACATTAATAGCAGCAACTCCTACCAAATGAACTGTAAAGTAAATTTTACAACTATGAATATATATTTAATGGCATTGAATAAGTTATTCTTTGTATAAAGTTTGCTGCCCTCAACAAGGATATACCATAGAAGAAGTATACGAGTCTGTAATAGAACAGACACTTGTGAAGAGAGGTATTTCGTCGGAGGCGGAGTCAGAAGGCTGGTGGTGGATTTTAACGTTACAGCACACACACACAGACTTATATTTAGCTTCTTGGGATTTTTATGTTATGATTATGATATGACATAGAACTGTATAGAAAGGTTAGGTTCTATACATAATATCGTTTTATCGTTATAATTCGATCATTCATTCATGATCGGGTGAATCGGGTTTAAAAACTGTTCAAGTCAGGTATAGTTCATTTATGAAAAGTTACGTAAAGTGCCGTGGGAGCAATTGATTTTGTGGATGTGAATTGACCTCGCCAACTCTCCTCTTGCATAATACGGATTCATTTAGCATCATACTATATGTGTATCGTGTTTTTTAATATAATATGATGTAGCCAAGTACAAGTGGTATAATAAAATACGTTGTAGTAGTGTGTTGTGGTGGTGGTTGTTATTACTTACTGAGAGGTTGAACTGGGGGCTCCTATTCTGTTTTGATCTCTCCATTATATTCAAAAACTAACATTTGGTCATCAAATCAAACTGCGAAGATTCATCTAATCAACTATCAACAACTTTAATTTAGCTGATCCAGGTACTTTATTTAGAGGGTTCTCGGTTATTCCACCGCTATCTATCTCCTTACAATCTGACTTGTTAATAAAGAATTATGAGGTTTATTTATACCAGGTTTAATTAAAATTGAATAGTTTGGCAGATATCTATGTTCTTCTGAATTAATCCAACCAGTTTTCAGCACTTTCTTTCAGCGGTGGACAAGACTTTCCAACTTTATTTTATGCCAGGTTAGAGCTGAAGAAACTAATGAAAACGTAGTTACAATGTTCATTCGTAAGGTTCAAGGTTGAAGTTTAGTTTATAGTTTTAGTTGGTCATAAAAGGACAATAGAACATTCAGAATTTTTAGAGAGGAATTTACGTGTCATATTTTGCAATGCGATTCAAATTATTGGTAACGTTTGGAATTGGCGATGAGCTCCTTGAGATGAGGTGAACATGCATGTAAGGGGTAAGGTCAGCGTTACGAGCCCTTGGGTAAGGTCTTGGTAATATGTCGGGTTGATAAGTTTTAGTACTTATTAGAACTTTGTGCTATTCGTTGGTACAATTATTGCAACTCTGAGCAACAGTTAGTTAGTAGGGGACTAATAATACGTCTACAGATCTAAACAATCTGGATGAATAGTATAGTCGCATTCAGGACGAATTGATCGTTAATTTAATTCGTCCTGAGTCGCATTGCCATAAGGGAATCATGAACGTACAAGCCACATCACAAACCAAACCAAACCACAATTATTAACTGAATTTACTAATATCTTATGTAACTTGTATTCCTTTTTCAGAGACATTTCCTCAGCCAACTAGCCAGGAAAGTAAATGAATCAATTAGACATATAATAGAGAAGCAGATCGCCATTTGACAAGAAGAAAATTCTCAACCATTCTAATTTGAATTTGAAATTTGGAACCGGACTTTTATTGGGAGTTACGTTGGAGTCCTCTTAAATGATGTCTTCACGGCGAATCCTAAAATGTGGAAGTTTAGGAAGTTTGCGGTTGAGTTCTGGTCAAAGGCTATCATCACTCATTTGTCCTAATAAGCTTGCTTCGACCTCAAGAACATTTTCAATATTCTCACTGCCAGAAAAGTCAGAAGGAATAGTTTCTGGTGGACTCACTTGGTTTCCTATTCGCCATATTTGTTCTGCCGTCACTACGTCTGGGGTTAATGGTAAAAGCATCAGTTAGTGCAAAGTTTACAGAGGGATGAATTAAGATGAACCTAATTTGACCATTTGTTTGTAGACACTAAGAATACTTCATCTGCTAGGAGCCCTCCTGGATCAACTCCACCCCCGCCCCAAGAGGGGAAATCTCACGAAATTAAAAGACCAGGTTCTGGTTCTGGTAGCGGAATCCGAGGTCCAGGTTCTTCCGGTCGAGATGGTTTAACCTGCCCAAAATGTGGAGATCCTTGTGTCCATGTTGAAACCTTTGTTTGTACGTTCAGTGAATAAAATTGCATTAATTATAATTTGGTGATGAGTAACATTGCCATTTTTGTACAGCTTCTACTAGGTTTGTGAAATGTGACAAATGCCAACACTTTTTTGTGGTATTATCGGACTATGATGGTCGTAAAACGGTTCGGGAAACTTTGAGGCCTGACGCTGAGCAAGTTCCAAATGGTCGTTTCACATACCCCAACGTAAATCTAAAGAAACAGCCTCCACCACCCAAGAAAATTTTTGAGTACCTGGACCGACACGTCGTGGGACAAGAACAGGCCAAGAAAGTGCTGTCAGTTGCAGTCTACAATCATTATAAACGACTCAGCGTCAACTTGCAAACTTCTTCCTCAAAATCGGCCACATCGGAACCCGCCGTCCGCAACTTAGATGGTTTTACAGACCTCTCCAATACTTTTTCACACCGTATATAATTTCTCTACCTTGCGTGCTGTTGCAAGGAGATGTTTCATTTTTCTGATGAGGGTTTTCTGTATATAGATCTCCTGCATTTGGGTGGATTGGGAGGACACAATGCATTGGGAGCTTTCCCCCAGGGACATCAACAGCATACTCACCCACATCATCTTGGACCAAGTTGGGCAAATTCCGATACATATTACGAGGGTCGACCTGGACAGAGGCAGCCTTCTTATGTGGGTATGGGGCCTGTTTATGGGCAACCTCAACCACCTGCACAACAACCACCACCCCAGGGTGGAAGTAATTCTACAACCGGGAGCGATATTCTAGATTCTGGGTTCCATGAACCAAAATTGGACAAGTCTAACATCCTCTTACTTGGTAAACAAGCACTGAGAGACAATACAGACATTATTTATTTGTTTGAGATATAAATTATTTTATTGTAAATTTCGTTTGCTACTTTAGGGCCGACTGGATGTGGTAAACTGAACTAAACTACGGTTTACTTGAGCAGTTCAAACATTGCTTTTCACTTCTTCTATTTTAGGAAAAACGTTGTTGGCTCAAACCATTGCATTATGCTTGGATGTGCCTTTTGCAAGTTAGTTACATTTTACGCTCGTTAATTCTTATTACATAGTCTCGTTTTTACTGAAATATTGCTTGAAACTATCACCGGCGTGGATAAATTGTTAAAATAGACTTCACTTCGCTTAGGTTTTTTAATACAACTTTTTTTGGTTCCAGTTTGTGATTGCACAACTTTGACTCAAGCTGGTTATGTTGGAGAGGATATAGAGTCCGTTATTGCTAAATTGTTACAAGATGCCAATTACAATGTAGAAAGGGCCCAATCTGGTGGGTTTAAAATTTTGCCGGAAACTTTTACATGACTTGCATGGCTTAATACTGGTCATTTTGTATTGTAGGAATTGTATTTTTGGACGAGGTAGATAAGATTGGAGCTGTTCCGGGTATTCATCAGCTCAGAGACGTTGGAGGAGAAGGAGTACAGCAGGGGATGTTGAAGGTATTTATTTACATTATTGGAAGGGTTCTGGTTCAATGTTCAATCGTCATTTTTAATCGTGCCATTTATTGGTTGTGGTAGATGCTGGAGGGCACAATTGTCAACGTCCCAGAACGCAATGCCCCAAGGAAATTGAGGGGTGAGTCCGTCCAGGTTGATACAACAAACATCTTGTTCGTTGCCTCTGGGGCCTTCAATGGCGTTGATAGAATAGTATCTCGAAGAAAAAATGAAAAGGTTGGTTCAATTCGACATTAATTAAGCCATAGATGTTTGAAATCAATGATTTCTGCTAATTTACACCAAACAGTACCTGGGTTTTGGCGTTCCTACCTCTGGATCGGAAGGAAGACGAGCGGCCTCTCAAGCTGGAGTTGCTCATATGACGAGCGGAGTAGGGACCGCTGCTGCAGATTATGCTGAAATGGATGCCCTTTTGAGACAAGTGGAAGCTAGAGATTTGATTGAATTTGGAATGATACCGGTATGCAATGAAAAATATATTAAAAACATGCGATGTCTTATTATTGAATTCTATACAACATTGGATTTTTGTTTTTTAGGAGTTCGTCGGTCGCTTCCCAGTTCTGGTTCCATTCCATTCTCTAAGCGAAGATTTACTAGTCAGAATACTTACCGAGCCCAGGAACGCAATGGTTCGTCAGGAATTTTTTTTTATTATACTTGTGTCTTATTGGTATTGATACTTCCGAAAATAATCGATAATTAATTGATTACAGGTCCCTCAGTTCCAGAGATTATTAGGAATGGATAGCGTATGTTCCATCCTCACATCATCATATTATATTTTAATCTGCAAGTACGGGCAAAAATAATTATTGGTGATTTAATTTATTGAAGGTGGACTTGTCTTTTACATCGGACGCATTGCGAGGAATTTCTCGATTGGCCTTGGAAAGGAAAACCGGAGGTCAGATTCAACTCAAATTAAAAAATGCATCCATTAAAGATTATCTAATTTTAGCTCGTGGACTGCGTGCAATTTTGGAAGGGATTTTACTTGAACCTATGTTCGAAATTCCGGGCTCTGATGTTACTGCTGTTCATATAAATGAAGACGTCGTGTTAGGCCGCCATGCTCCAATCTACACCAGAAATTTGGCCATGGACAAGGAAGCAAACTCACCTAGTGACAACTCAAGCGTACAGGACGAAGTCATGCTAGAAGTAAAAAGACGAGTATAAATTTTTGTGACGTTCCCGTTTGCAAAGTACTGCCCTTGTGCTATGTGATTCATCATCAAAATTTGTCGTAAATAAATAATTTGGACGCCCCCAACTTTCTAAAATCGAAATTATGGAGGAACTGGAAAATGGATAAATAGCCCAATAATACCACGTGGTTAGATTTTCATAATAATTTACAACAAATTCCAAAAAAATCTCAAAATATGATATCCTTGCCTAAAAATTCCTAATTCTGTACGTGGGGAGTTGGTATTGGTAGTACCAATTTGGTACATTTCGTGCATTTTTTCTGTATATTTTAATGGACTGATTCTGTATGTGAACAATAATCAAGGAACTGCAAACTTTCATTTAGTTATTCTAATCAATGATCTAGTTCTAATATCAGAGATTAGAGGTTACACTAGAATTTAATTGTTTTAAAAATATCCTCCAATGCTATATAAAAGAATTATTGGAAATACATATATCGCAGTATTTTACAATACGCAAAAATTGTAAATAGTCGAAGTTTCGAGCTTCTTGATCGAATGTTTTATTTGATATTGAATTTTATAATGGACGTTAAGCAATTTAGGTGATAATCATTGTACCACGTATATCGTGCAGTAAAAACCTGCATTTTTACCAGTGAATTAATAAAGTATAGCACTAGTTGCTGTTTGCTGTGTTTGTAATATCATTGAGAATAAGTTATTGTAATAAAAGTAGCTTTACTTTTGTTTTAGGATAGAAAATATTCCTTCGGAATCTTTTTATTATAGTAGTCATTAACAGTCAACAGTAAGATAAATGTTTTACATTAATAAAACTATATTACACGCTGGGTGATGAAATCAATGAGTCAAAGTAATGACAAAAACAAGTAGGGATGGGAAAAATACAACAAATACTTTAAGTGGCTATTGCATATTTGTTATGGCTCTTGATGATTAGAACTTTTTAAAAGTCTTTTTCCTTCCCTTTACTAATAATCCTGACATGTCTGCCGCATCCTCTGAAATAAAATCCGGTACTCTTTTACGTAGATTATGTAGTACAGCCTCTAGTCGATCTCTCATTTCTGATCTCTAAAATTGTGAAAACAAAAGCATAAGACAACACAACAAGGCAGAAGGTATGATTTCAGTACCTTCTTATCCAATTTTGAACGCTCTAAAGCACTAAGTTCTGTCTTTTCCTCGGACTTTTTTGATTTCCCTTTATCACGTTCCTTTGTAGACTGACCGGTAGTAGATTTTTGCCGGAAATCTGGACTTGGTGGCCCGTGCGGCTAAAATAATGCGGGTTTATTAGAATGCATCTGAGAAGATTATAAACAAAGTTGTTTATAATTGTCACTTACGTGCACATTTCTCTGAATCTTTAGTCTTGTCTCAAAGTATCTAAAAGCAAATGGCTTTATATGAAAGTGTTGAGTTTTTCCGATTTTGTTGAAAATCCTGGCAGTCTTGTCAACTCTAAACTCACAGATGTACAGATGCCTCTCAATGCAATCTACAAACAAAGTAATGTTGAACATTGTTGGAATTCCAATATTATAGATATCTGAGCTGAAAAAATACACTTACCAACTGGTCTTCCTTTGCAATAAGTGCCTGGATCAACAACCCAACACCTGCCATGGATCAATTCAATGGGCACATACTCTGTCACAGGTGAGCGTAAAATCTCGTTTGGAAAAAACCTCCGTGTTGGCTCGTGGAAGGTTTCCTTCGGTCGTAAATAATGACATCCAACAACAAATGTTCCTCTGCAAATGGCCATTAATTGTTATAAGAATAGGGATATTATGAGATGAGAATATTACATTGAGAACTTAATTCAACTGATATATTAAGCTTACCCAGCTTCTTTCCAAAGTTGCTCAACTTTAAGAATATCGCATTGCTCAGCGTCTAATGGAGGTGCTGTTAAATAGGTTAATCTCGGTTTTTCTTTCCCATCAGGACCAATCTTTTGATCAGGTGGATAATCTCTAAGAACGTAGACATGATCTCCTTTACGAACTACAAACTTGTCATCACGAACTAAAGTCTTGAAGTATTTCCTTTCCGGCTCTTCCTTCTCCTTCATCTCCTTCTCGTCAGATAATAGCGAAATCTCCAAATTGCATTCCCGTGGCTGGCACTGCTCACAAAAGTAGGGTCGTTCAGAAGGTTCAAGCACGCGCTCATCAACATCGTCATCTCCATTCTGAATGAATAATGGTAAAGGCTCAGAGACATGAAGTTCTTCCAAATCAATTCGTTGGGTTTCCATCTCTGAAATGTCAATTTCATTACTATCCAAATCGCCAAATTTATTTGAAGCGGGGTCATCCTCTTCTTCTTTGATCTGGACAAGAAGTTCTACAAGAAGAAAAATGGACAATGATTAGCAGATGTCAATTTATTGAAGCAAAATGCTTCTTGACATTGAGATTATGGTCTGGTACATGAAAATAAATGTGTTCACCTACCTTCATTAACGTTAATGACCATGTCGTCAATTACAACATTAGCGTCATCTGAAACTGAACGATTGATAATATTGTTACAATCTGGTACAACTCGTTGTGGTGGATGAGATTGAATTTTCCGAGGGGAATTTTTAAGATTTTTCTTCCGATTTTTGTAGTTTTCGGACATGGGCCTGTGACTCAATGGGATTCGCATACAATCACAATGTTGCCAAACCAAGCAAGTATCACACTGAATCATTGTGCCCTCATCATCAATGCACCCACAAATGCACCTAATAACATCTTCAGATTTATCTGCGTCCAACAATTCGGGCAAGTCACCCATTGGTCCGGTGGTAGTAACGATGAAGGGATCTAGCTCAGCGACTGCTTCCTGCTTCAATTCTTTGTACTTAATTTTCACTTTTTCAGCAGATTTGGTTAATGGGTTATCACTTCCATTAGTTGCAGTCAGAACGAAGCCAAGATCTGTTTCGATTGCTTGTAATGTTTTGTATCCACCTCTGAGAATCTTCTTACCAATACTGGAGAGATCAAACGCTTCATCATCAGTTTCATTATTAAGCGTGGTAGAAAATGATCCTTTGCGTTTTGTAGTCGCTCCCATGAATTGCTTGCAAATTAGATTACCAGCCAAATCTTTAAAAAGAACAATAAATTAAAATTCGCCCACTTTGGAGAAAACTAAAGTTATTTTTTATAATGAACTGAATGAACACCTCTGAATGTAGTAAGCTTCAAGTATAGCTCGTAAAAAATTTGACACATCCGGACCATATCGGACAACTCCTTGTCACTTTCAGGTGGCACTAAAGGGGCTTTGTTCATAATGGACCCACATCTGTAACGATTTGCCCAACTAGTCATAATTTTCTCCAATTTTCCTCGTTCTTTATTTGTTCCACCAGCACCGCTTCTAATTCTTCTTGTCTGCAATTTGGAATTGATGAATAGGAACGTCTGTACATTATCATTTTAGGACTACAAGAAATATTCTCACCTTTTCATAATTTCTAATTAGGAAGCACCTATGCTCCTTCACATACATCTTATCCCTTCGCATAAGGGGTTTCATTTTTGCTGGATCAATGTGCGAAATATTTATGCTGTGTATTAAACCCAGTCTTTTATCCACATGCTTCTTGACGACAAGTTTTGCGGCATCATTTTTACCAGGCTTAAACTTAATTCCAATTACTCCTCTGCATTGTGAGCTACCACAAAGACATGTCTGAAAGGGCATAATTGAAAAAAAGTTAAAATGTGAAAATTCATAGAGTGGCATAGTTAATTTATTCAGTAATCTCACCTGCCCTTCCAGCGGATTAAAAAGGGAGAAATTGTAATCATACGACAATTCTTCCCCAGGTTGAATATCTCGTAGAGCATAAAGAGCCATTCTTGACAAGCCGTTGACAGACCATTTCTGCATCTCGCAGTTCGGCTCACAAGAATGATTTACAAAACGACCTTCTCCACCGGAACGATGACCATCAATAACCAACCCTCCATCAAGGTGTAGACAGTAATGATGAGTATCGTCTACGTAAATTGTATGCATCCGTTCTTTGAAAACTGGTTCAGAAACGACCTCTCCAACATATTCCAGGATAAACTCTCCCTTACGAATTTCTTCTATCGTCTTTACACCGTATCCTTTCTTATGGGTTAGGAACCGTTTAATTCCGGGTGCCCAGTCATGTTTTTGAATTCTTCTATTTGAACAGTGATCTCCACATGCGGGTGGGCATTCAGTGTACATGAGTCGCTGTAAAATTCATTTAAAATTAAAGAAAACATAATGTGACCTTCCCATTGTTATGAACATAAATATAACGTACGTTCAAGCAATCTTCAGTAGCACATTTAATATCCCCATCTGAACAAGTACAAAGTTGGTCCACTTCAGCTTCTGACTGAGGTTTAGTCACTCCGTAATATGAATCTGTAACAGAACGACAACAATACAAATACTCCATTACAAGTGACAAGAAAACTGCAACAAATATAACAGATATGTTGCCTTACTTTGCCTTATTTTTTTAAAGTTCCAAGATGGAGGAATTTCAATTGGCATTCGTGCCTTCTTTGCTTTGAAATCCTCTCCAGCAGCTGTAGATTGACGTTTAACTTCAGTCCTGCCCACCGCAACTTCCGCTTCATACTCCGCCTTGAGCTTGGTTTTCCACTCTTCATGTTTATTATTGGCATTAATAACTCCCAAACTCCAAACATCAAATGGGAGCAAGAAATCAACCCTTGAAGCTCTAGCCTTACCCCCCGACTCTGGGTCACAAGGAGGAGGGAGTACTTGATCAGTTCGTTTCGGCCTTTCGGTTGCATTAGGGTCAGGAACTTTGTAGTAATTAGATAACAAACCAGCAGGCAAGAAGTTAGTTTTTACGGGTACAATAATTGGAGGGTCAGGTATATTCAACAAGGCTGGAGAAACACCAGGCACCATATCTGGAGATTTGTCAGTCATGGGACTTTCCACGGATAGACGTCGTCTAGTCTTCACTCGTTCAGTCAGCGTTGGAGTAAAGCCATGTAGATGGGACCTTGACGTAGAAGCTCCATTAAAACTTTTGGCTTTGTTCTTTCTGCTCTTTTTTGGAATAACAGTAGGATTGTCCCCTGCGTCAGGAGACGACTTTTCAACTTTAACCATTATCGATGCCTCCTCCAAGTTATTATTCTCTGAAGGGTTTTCTTCCTCCAACGAACTTGAATTCTGCACGGTTTGCGGTGTAGAAAAAGATTTCTTCTTCTTTTTCACACTCGGGAACCCAGTTCGATTCACTTTTCTTCGTTTCTTTGTTCCCTGTTGTGTAGGAGAATTAGAACTGGACGTTGGAGTTGACGATGATGTCTTAACAGCAGACAATAATGGAGTTGAAGTGGTTGATGATGACGGAGTGCTGGTAGTGGTCGTGACCGTTGTAGGTGTAGAAGGAACATCAACAGGTGTTGTTGGTGATGCACTTTCTTTTTTAATTTTTTCCGGTTTTACATTCTTTGTTTTAACAGAATTTGATAGCCTCGGCTTTTTCACCAATGATGATGTTGATAACTCTCCAATATCAGGACTGTGTTCTCGTTCACGTTTTACTCTGGCAGTTGCTGTAATAGGTGGTGGTAGTTGTGGAATTGCCTGCTCAGGCTGGGCACTAATTTCAGAAAAATTACTTGGTGCTTGAGAATGTTCAATTTTTTTCTTTGTCGAAGATCGGAGGGGGGAAAGAAACGTGGAAGAAAGTGCAGCTCCCATAATTCCAGCCGGTTTTCTGCTCTCCGCCAAATCTTCTAAATCCAACTTTTTTGGTTTCCTCATACGAACTGAGCGCCTAGTTTCGGTAATGTCTGGGGATAAATTGAGTTGGGTAGACTTCTTTGTTGGTGATTTATTCCCAACCTGTGACTGTTCCCAGGTTAGCTTTTCTTTGTTTTCGCCTAATTTTTGAAAAGTCTTGCTTACAATTTTGGTTGGAGATGGTAGTTGTTCACACCCAGATATTATGGCTTTACTTCCAAAACTGTGGCATATGGGTTTGGCTCCTTGGGAGTGATTTGAGTTATGATGACCATGTCGTTTTTTAAGGGGAAGACGTTGTACTTCTGGGCTTGATGTTTCACTAGTGTCAGATGCAGTTTTTCTTACTGTAGATATAGGTGTAGACGGTTCTGAATGAGTTCCTTTTCGTTTTCGAACAGAAGTGTGTGCATTTTGGCTTCGCGAAACTACTCTTCCAGGTCTTAAGGAACCAAATATGGGGGTTGAATTGGTGAGTTTAAATATGGTTTTTTTGAAGGTGGTAGGACGCGATCTACCCTTTCTTGGTGATTTCGAACCAATTCTGCAAATTTCTATTTGTTCGCATAAATCATAAAGTTCAGGTTGTAAAACGCTGAAGCGTTTTTTTCTCTTCTTTTTGTCCTTGGCAAGTTGCTTCTTTGATTTCTTTTTGTAAGTCTTTGCTAATACAGTTTTCATTTTGTTGTTGCTATTTCGATTTAATTTTTTACCAGTTTTAGTCTTGCTATTTTTACGGTGGTTAGTAGGGGCTGAAGTGACTAGTTCAGACTCCTCGGGAATATACTTTTTTGCGGCTTTTGTCTTGACAGGCATTGTTGGTGGTTTTCCAGCCGGCGTTGCATAGAACTCGCTGACAACTCCGTTGGTGAAAGTATTGTTATTATCAAAGCTTATATTGTTCATCCTTTGCTTATTTCTTACTTTCACTCCATTCAGGGGTTGCATTTTTACTTCTCCGTTATATGATGAATTCAACACTTTTGCAGACGAACGACCTTCATAATGGGCAGGTGGGAACGTTTTGTTAAGGTCGCCGTTGGGTTTTGATTTATTCTTAGGACTAAGGGAGGTGACGAGGCAAGTGAGTTTATTCTTCTTTTGTTTTTCTGGAGGACAAATTGTGTTCACTGAAGGGCGGGTGCCCGTAATATGCATTTCATCCCCCGATAGTTTAGGAGAGGAAGGCATGGATTTTACTCGACTTCTGCTAGACATTCGCTTTTTTGGAGTGCAATGTTGGGGTTTGGGAGAAACGTCTGCTGGGGGAATCATTACCTGCGAAACGGTTTTGTTTCGCTGCAAATTGTTTGGTTTTAATGAGGTTGAGTTAGTCAAAGAAGAGGAGGTAGGAGATGATAAAACCACGGATGTTTTGTCCTTTTTCATTTCCACAGTTTTGGGTGTGTTGACACCGACACGTATGCGTTGAATTGAAAGATCTCCAACAATAGGCGACTCGGACGATTTCAACACTTCTAGTAGCGAGTTATGAGAGTTTTTCTTGGACCTGTAGTTGTGCAGATAAGATTTTTCCGAATCAATTTCTGTATCGATTGTATGAATCGCTTTCAACACAGCATCATTGGTATCTGTATTATCCCAACCATCAAAATCATCAGATTGTTCTGTAGATCGTCGCTGAGCGGAAAGTCTTTTCGAGGATCTAACTGCAGACTGATTGGAAGAGCTACTATTTTGCAGCGAAGTAGGAGGCGTTGCCATAATTGAATAGTCCGGAGTACCGTTACTTGTTTTTGTACATAGCGAAGAGGTGGACTGCAGGGCTGTTTGGGGATTAATTGGGAAAATAGACAGGTCAGAATTTCTGGGAAGCCCAAGTCGAAGTACAGGGTCCATTTGTTCACTGATTGGAGATCCTGCATTGAAGAGAGTAGGCGAATACGACCCAACTGCGGAAGGACACTGGTACCTCTCTCTTTCTCTTACATGAATACTACCATTACTACTGCTGAACGTTGTAACGGTTACGTTGTTGTTGTTTAAATTGGGTATCACAGATGCTGACGATGTAGATAAGTTTGAACACAAAACACTAGAACTAGAGTTACGGGATGACCCGGAGATAGGTCCCTGATTTTGATTTATATTATTGGGACCGGCAGATCTAATGTTGGGATTATTATTATAATTATACACAGATCTATGCACTGCCGCTCGATCCTCAGTAATTAATGCATCCAGTGGTTTACTATTTTGGTGGCTTTCAGAGGGAGATGAAATGGGCTGAGTGATATTATTACGGTTATTTCGGGGTACAACTGAAGGCGAATTTTCCCTCGATGATGAACTATTCGTATCGAGTTTTTGTCGACGATCGGGAACATGTAACGCTGCGATTTTTAATTTCAGACTTCCAGGTTCATAATTGACAGAAAAGGACTTTCGATTTTTTTTGCTTCTACTACTTGTACTCGAACTGCTCTCAGAGTTAGCCGATTTGTGATCCTTATTTGGCACCGGTGGCAAGGGTTTAGATATGCTGCTTATGTTCCCCTGTTTATTTGTCAGAGGAGCTGCACCTCTCTTGACAGACATGGAGTTTGAAGTACAGGAAGAGGATTGATTACTTTGGCTATCTGAATCAGATTCGCAGGAAGTCGAATTAGAGCTACATGAAGAGTTTGACGAGGAAGATCCTGAACTACTGCTAGAGTCCTATAGAATATAAATCAGAATGAAAGCCCCATTTGTTAAAATGCAAACCCCCATTTAAAAATTTAACCCATACCGAGTCGTCATCAGAACTTGACTCGGGAGAGTCTTCCTGAGATTCTTCTGAATTACAAACAATATCCAATCCATTAGGAGCACCATTATTATCTTTCTTGAGGACTTCAGAAACTTTCGGCCTTGCTCGAGGAATTGAACTGCGCCAAGTCCGCATCAACAATTGGGATTCGTTTAATGGTTCCTGCTCCAAAAAATACCCCAAATTAAAATCCAGTACATTAGAATCACACAAGAACACTTTTTAAAAACCACAAGGAATGTACACCAAAATTCAGGAAATCAATTACAAAATGGTTAATTTGTGACTAACTATCAAAGCTGCAATATCAACTGTGGATGGTAAGTCTTCAGAGCTGCTATCATCATCCACATCTACGGCAGGAAGGACGGGAACTGCTTCCGGTAGAAGCAACACCCGTGGATCATTCTCCGTGCGAGTCCGGAGGGACTCCATGTCGATGTCGTAGATAATCGACCAAGTCCAATGAAATTAACCCAATAGAATTCTTGATTTTTCCCTGAATTGATTTCGAGTCGGTTCACAATCACACTAAAAGAAGAATTCTGTTAAAATTTCAACCAACTATTTGTATTATTCCGTTATTGTGCATAAATGCCAATTTCTTTCCTTAAAACAAATCATATTAGAATTATTCTAAAGTTATTCACTCATAATCAACTACACAAATTGACTTTGGTTTTTTTGACTAAACTGTCGCAAATTAGATTAATTTATTATCGGTAAAGTTGAAAGTTTTAATCAAAATAAAAAAAGAAGCATCAATCATAGAGTAAAAATAAATAAAAAAGGCATTCTGATAATGCAAAAAAATTGTAAAGCATTACTTACTTTTACTTCTTATTTATTTTAATACATGACTGTCATCACCGACCCCCCATGGCATAGTCCTCACCCCACAAATGACACTAAAGTTAGTGACTTGGACTAAACTATGAAACTATACACAATAATCACCAAATGTTTAGTTTTTTTAACAAATCCTAAACAAACATGATAGATTACTGAACTAAACAAACTAAACTATAGTCCTGTTCCTCTTTTTTATAAAAACAAAGAACTTGTTCAATTACTTTCACATTATAAATTAATTTGTTGTTATTAATACCGTAGTAGTAAGGAAGATGAGGGCAAGCAAACAAACGATCAAAGAAAGTTCCCTCGAACAAGTCCAGTCTTTTTTTATTTTTTGAAGTTTATTCCTCCATTAAGTGAGTGAGTGAATTCTTCAAGGGCCAACAACCAAAAGTTCCCTCTAATAATTCATTGTTTTTTTTATAGTGGCTGTCTGTAGGCTCTGTTTGTCGTTTGTGAGTGGTGGATGTGGATGGTGTGGGACTTTTCTATTAAAGGATCTTGTTTCCAGCAGCACAGCAGCTCACTTTCCGTAGCTCGAGCCAAAATTGTACATGTTAACCTATTCTCTTTTTAGAGAGTTGCTTTCATTTAGTAGAAGAGGTGAGGGAAGACCAGATACTATGTCATACTTTTATACGAATAGGGAATAGTAGATATATAGATGATCATCTTTAACAGATCAGCTACTACTCGGTAGTAGTAGTGAGGGTAGAGTGAAAAATTGTCAGGCCTAGGAAGGAAATATTTAATCATCATTCATGATTAAAGGAATACAAATGGGACTGAACTTGGATGGCAGATTCAGATTGGACATTATAGAAATGTTAATGGTCATGTTTTAGGCTTTATTTTATATCTTTTAACGTGGTTTTAGCTGAGGGATCATTTCGGACAATCGTGGATGGATGTCCACTCATAATGAATTCCAGGTTTCTTCTCTATATCATCTTCCTTTTACTCTTCTCTGTATAATTTTGGAAATATTTTATCACTTTTCAAGTTATTTGCGAGGATATGTCCGATGCCTGATTAATTGAATTGATGGAGGCCTTATGAAGATTCATTTTTGCTTAATAATCGCCATAAGCATTTAAAGCGCACACATCTTGATCTATTGTTATTAGTTCATGAAAGTTTCAAAATGCATTTATTGCATTCATTATTATTCATGCAATAATACATTTATGATAAATAGGAATATTTGAAATAGGAATTTGGTGTGAGCTTCGACATAAAATGACGCTAAATGAGTACAAATGAGTTTGATGTCCTTCATTCCTGCATGATGCTTTAGAGTTTAGGGTTGATCCACCCTGCCACAGTCGCCAAACCTGGTTCAATCCCTTCCGGTTCATCCCCATTGTTTGTTATGACCAAATCCCAATCCGTTACATCATCCAAATCGCATTCAGATGCTCCATCGTCCACCCCCTTGGTATAGTTCCATCCACGAGATACCCTCACACCCTCATCTGCAGTTATCCTCACCCGTTTTATACGGTCTGAATAATTCTCCAGGAACCAAAAGTAGTCTGCCTTATGGCGAATGTCCACACAGATCCAAATTGGTTTCCCTATGCCTTTTAAGTATGTTGATCATCTTATATTATGCAACTTGTGTGTGTGAATAACTGTTAAATTATTATAGTTACCATTTGCCATTTGAATCGCTGTAACATTAAAGTACCCTTTATTCTTTGCCCTTACATCTACACTCCATTGGACCATTTGTAACCGATGTTGTTCTTTGTAGGCACTTGTGTCCAATAATTTGTTGAAATCTAGCTCATGTTTCTGGGCCCAGTAATATTTTATCGGCTCTGCAATCCTCATTACGGCAGTTTTCTCTTCATTTAGTCTGAAAAATGCAATAATATATCAAAATTTATCCAACAAATCCATCATGAACAACTCGTTACCGTTTTAAGAGTAGGTTTGTAAAATAATCCTTGCCACATTTACGCTTGCCACTTATCAATAGTAATATCTGGGGTTGAAATTCGGGGGGAGCATAATCTCTGTCTTCGGGTTCTTCCATTCTTCCCAAAAGTCCCATAATGGGGCGTTATTTCAGTTCTGAGGACAATAAATGATTCAATGAAGCAATATTAATATAATATTCCGATATATTTATGTAACAATAACGTAAGAATTGCAGAGTTTCCTCATTGTATTATGAATGACTATAACGGGAACGGTGTTTCGCAATTCTTCAAGCAACACTTATTTCATTGCAACATGCAATTTAAGTAGTATTACCTCTAGTACCTGGTTGGTATTGAATTAAAATGATCACTTGACGTAAAACATAAACTGCATGGATAGAATTTCCAACTCCACAATCTTGTACTATACAACTTGGATGAATGTTGTAAAAACCCCACGTTATGTTAAATTACGTAGTAATACAGAATCAGTAATTCAGACGGTATTTATTATGCCATTTCATTTAACACCACAGAGAATATAACACAATGTTGTTAATGAATTAATGGAATTTATTGTTTATAAAGATATTGTAAATACAACGCAACATGCAAAACTTGTTTTATGAAATCAGAACTGGCTGATTGCATGAGTTGTTGGCTTATTTGATTCCCTCACTTAAAAATACAGAATTCGGACACAGTCGGATTGGAATATCGGAAGGGTTAAGAAATTGTAACAGTTAAATATTCGCATTAATCAAAGCATTAATGCTGGGTTTTGGCATTGCTTGGCGTGAATGCGAAATTGTGAAATATGTGAAATTTTTTATGATGCCTCTATTCTTGGTAGTCGATCTCTGTGGTGCATATTGTTAGTGAGGGAATGAGAAATTATGCGACGTTTTGATAAGCACCTCACCTTAGGTTTTTCTGCGTTTATGAAACTTTATGCTTTCAACATCCTACATTCACATTATACCTTCGTACAATGCATGTATGAACTAAAATCAGATCAGATCTGAAGCAATTTATGGCCAACGAAAGAGGTACATATGTATACATAAATAGAAAGACCGTCGAAATGCAACCCTTATGCCCTAATGTTTATTAGA
>JAQIWQ010000257.1:0-20358 GCA_034695825.1 Folsomia inoculata | reverse complement strand
GCCATGTATGTATGTAAATCTAATCTATCTATCGTTTTCCAACGTGTTCCCATTCAATGAAAACCTTGTACAAATGACCTCTGCCGCTTGGAGCCATGCCATAAGCAACTTGAAACTCTTTACTGGACAAAAAATATTCAGGCCGAGTTGCATAAAGCAAAATGGAACTGTGTGATGTAGTGATTAAGAATAAGAGCCAAGAAATAGCAAGGTGAACTAATTATGAGCATTTCAAGTTTGCAGAGGGAAATGCCCTTGTGATAATTATTAAATTAATGGACGAAGGCAAGGATACTATACTGAAAAAAGTAATTCAAGTATTGACACCTTCCAGGAGTGAAGAACGGGTGAATCCCATCTTTCATGCACTAAAAATGAGGAAATCCAGCAAAATACTTGTCTCTCATTATAGCTTTGCAAGGATTAAGGAGTAAATTGTTTAGAGTTAAGACTCATAGGTTCTAGTATGTAGTTGATTTCGTTTAATACTTTTTAAACGCAGGTATGAAGGGGAAAGAAGGTCATTTATTTCATTTCAACTGCTTTATTTTTCTTTGCCATTATGCTAAAAATCTCATGAAGTTGCACAACATCACAGCAATATCATCACTGCTGGAGTTGGTTAGGCTCGACTTGACTTTGGAAGCCCATCACGTCTTCTTTCCTCCCTTCCTGCTACAATGACAGTTACTTTTTACAAAAAGGAAGTGTTTAAGAACAAGAATGTTGACCTTCTTATTTATTTTGCAAGTTAGAGGTTCGTTTACTAGCACGTCTTTTTTACGCGAATGTATGTACATGCCATCAATTCTTCCAGCAACTTGGACTAATTTGCTAGCTCTTTACGCTTCTCAAATATAATTGTTGTGAAATAAGTCATCATTACTTTATTTTGCTAGTTAAGTATCGACTGTGAAACGAATAAGGAAGGCAGGCAGGAAGGAAGGAAGCCAATAAATGAGAGATGGATGAAGTGTTCAACACATTTTTTATTTGTTCTGGACTTGGTTTCATTACCAACGAGTCTGAATGTGTAGGTATATGTAGTATAATTATTATGCAAGATATTGTAGGTGATGCATATCTGGATATCCTCAGCCAAGCCTCTGCTCAATTAGCCATTAAGTTTGAACAATGTCAGTCAATCAGTTGGTCAAGTTCCATTGTTGGATATTGATTATTCATTGCAAAATCATCATTGTCCCTCCATCCGTATCCGTTGTTAATAAATAAAGAGAATGAACGATTGTCCACACTTTCAGCTATATAAACTTAAGATAAGAGGAAAGACAAAAGTTTGACCCTGCAAGGCCGCGTCATGTCATTTGTTTTGCACTTACATGCAAAAAATGCTGATTATTGATTCAATTGTATTGCATAGACTTGTCTTTTATGGTAGGTGAGGTGATCTTCTATTGAATTTATGCCAATAATGATTTATATGCGTTAGTATTGGAATATTATAGATTACATAAGACTATACTATGCATACCGTGATGAGGGGGAGTTTCTCTTGTCGGAAATAAAACGATTAAAACAAAATTACTCCAGAGAATAAACTTCCCTTTATAAGAAAAAAATATGGTGAGAAACAACTCGCCATCGTTCCCTTCCACATTATAGCGTACCTCTGCCTCAATTGAACCAATTTTTATGAATGGTAATTATATTGAGCAACACACTCCTTTGAGGTCAACATAGACTTGTAAAGGTATGACAAAGAAGTAAGTACACCATAGTTGGATGCCTTCATTTATAATCTTAATCTTGGATAGATAAGCCATTCATCATCGAATCAAAATCAATTCTCCAATCAAGTGTTAATTCCAAGCAAGTGGAAGGAAGTTGAGATCACTTTTTGCATTCAGATGAATGGATCGCTTTGCTGGATGCTGGGCAAGCAAAGGAATAAGGTGCGTGCTTTTGTATTTATTCTCACATCTCTGTAATGAAGGTCAGTAAATGTTCTTGCCGAAGGCTTTTTTGCCAAATCTAGCTTAGGAGCAAGTAATAACAATAATTCTTACGGTGTGCACATATGGACAACTGCAAGTGCTAGACTATACATATAGTGCTACAAATTGTAGTGCGTGTACGTGAAGAATGCTAAGTTCAGTATCTCATGTATAAGAAATTGGAGAATATAACAATGCAATGGTGCTAAATACAAAGAGTATTATCTAACATTGTTGCTTCTTTGGAGTCGTCGGCATGTCTATCAAGACTTTTCTGCTTTGTCCTGCATAAGAATTACTCATTGTGGTTGGACATATGCCTAACCTAGTCCATAAGTAGTCAATCAGGAAACTTCCGACAGGGAAGCGAATTGCGGAAGGACATTGCGCAGTCTCAAGTTATGGCATTTCATATATGTATACGCTAAATGCTATGCAATAAATAATGCTGGGTGTTGGTATTTGTTTGTATGGGTATAATTACCTACCGTTCTGATATTAACGTGAATGTGAATCCAAATCTTGCTATAATAAGTTCCTTCCTGTTACTTGTGCCGTGTACAAAGATTGATTTAACTAGCAAGCAATCATGAATGACTATCAAAAAGTGTTCATTGGCGATTAAGATGGAATTGATAATGGATGACAAGCATTTTCATTACAGATTGTCCTATTTGAATAAGACATAGAAGGTTGTCTTGCTATTAATAACTTAGTTTTGAGTTTAAACTAATTATTTATCATGGTTGTAAATAGTTGTAGGTTGTCTTCTGTTTTGAATATTGTCTGGGCGTGGAAATGGTTAAGTTGATTTCAACAACCATTAAGTAAATAGTTATTCTGAGCATGAATGATGAGTTGACAGCTCCTGGATTTCGTTGCTGATTGACTTCAAAAGACATTGTTAACTTGTTATCGCTGAATACACTTGGTATAAAGTCAACATTTTCGCAATTATTTATCTCGCAACGTAGTGCATGAATGACAGGCTAAGAATGCTGAAAACAATGAAGTAAACCGTCGGATATGCATTTGACAAATGTTGGAAATGGGATAGGTTTTATTACTTTAATTCCATATGTCTAGTTTGGATTTTTGCTTTGAAAAGCGTGTAACAACGTTTCCCCAAAAGACGTAAATGAAATGTTTAAAGTAAATCTACTTAAAAATGAACTTCGTCCTATGACGAAATAATGCTCTGCTTGTAAATGTGCTGATCTCAAGTGGTATTTACTTGTGCCATGTTGATATCAGTATCAAAAATTCAGGAAACGCGGATCACATCACAATGAAGTTATCATTTGTTTGCATGACTTAATGGATTTGATTTGACAATATAAAGTTTGGAGTTGTGAAGAATTGAATCGAAAATGTTTCACACCTCTCATTAATATTTGAATATTTAATTTCTGCTTCCATTATGGAATTTTCCATACTCCAACATCTCTAAACCGTCGAATAAGTCCAATACTGGATGACAGACAGTAAATACTAGGTGATATGATATTGTGTAAGTAATAACCCGAAATCAGGTAACCTTTAATTTATGATGAACAATACAAGTCGGGAGTTATGCAATTATGGGGAGAGTTAATATTACCGGATTATAACACTTGTGGCTTTTCGAGGTCACAAAAATAGAAGGATTAAATTTCAAGTGGGAGGTAAATCGACCAAACCTATTGTACTTTTAATGAAATCCCAATTCCCAAGGAACAGGGCAATACTGAGCTGCAGATTTGTTCTTAATTCTAAACATATTTTGGGGTTTCCACGTATTAATCGTCATTCATTGTTGAGCCGATTTATTCTTACCAATATATGTACTACAAAAAAATTCATAAAAAGATGGGGCCAGATTTTATGTTTTTACTGTTTAAACTCCAACCGCAAAAATCAAGACTTTATTTTGGCACGTTTGTGGCTACTGCTGTGACAGATTAAAAATAAGCAGAAGCGGTTTGTTTACTGCCAAGATAATTTGTTATGTTATGATACCAACCCTCTTTAATATTTGCATCATTGCATTTACGTCATTGCATCGCACATACATTACTTATTGACGCATACAAATAATAATTAATCATGTATTATACGCTAATTATACGCTAATTGTGAGAGTGAGGCTTCTTGCGACCGACTTTGGAATGCATACACATCACACCACGTATTCAATCCGTCGAAGTATTGTATTGGTTGTGTATGGAAGTATGTAGAAGCCAGACAAAGCCTGGATGGACGAAGATGAGTTGGAAGATGAGTTGGAAGCAAAGTTGATAACCAAAAATCATTCACATCAATCCAGATCCAACTGTTGGATTCCGACAACATTATACATAGCGAGCAAAACATATAAATTAACACGCAATCTGTAATAAGTGGCACCATCACAATTGATATTATCTGACTTTACATGCACTGTTCACATGGTCTGTGAGTGAATATCAGGCGTTGAGGATCAACAGATTTAGATTGATGTTTGACAAAAGCATGAATCACTTTGAGTGTATTTAAGTCTTCAGTTTTATTGTTTAAAAGCTTTTGTTATTGTTTTATGGTTGGAAGATGATAGCGCATAATTGTTGATATCATGTGCATATACATTTTTGCAACCAGTTAGCGGTTATGACTCAACGAAAGCTAAATGTAACCGAATAAATGTAAAAGAATCATAATCATGCAATAGTCATTGTGGTTTATTTTCGGCTAGATAAATGACAGCCGTTAATATATGTATTATCATACTAATAAAAATCGATTAATGAGAAACTAAAAGCCTAAACTCACTTTTAAACATTAGTCATTCGCCTCAATTCACACATAATAAACACTTATCGATTTGCACAAGTGTTCTCTCACATTTTATTTTATTGTATTTTATTGTTTCATCATACAAAACGCGTATTAGTGACTCAACCGTATTTCTAAATGGGAGACCAAATGAGTCACGTTTGGTCTCCTTATTTCCAATCCGCATTTCGGCTTTTATTTAGTTTTTCTAAATACATACTATGTAAATGGTAAACGGTACAACTTTAGTAGTTTCAATGCAAATTTTTCCCACTGGATCCTCCCACTACAACAAACAACAGCCAAGGAACTAAACGATGTCTTTCAGAAAACGTCTGTCTGAATTTCAATTACCTGTTTTTAGGTGATTATATTAGCACCTGCCTTGTTATCCTCTAGTGCTGAATATTGCATGGATCATTTGAATGACAAAGGAAAGGTGCGACATATTATTTTTTTAGCGATGGTGCATGTGTGTGCAAATTTTCTTCTATTGTATGGTGGATGGATTACAATGAATTTCCAATGTAATCCATCCTTTACGATGCATGGAGGATTAAGGATATGTATTTTTAAACTCGTGTTTTATTGTCTATGAAATTTGCGCATTGTTAGTTGAATGATACGGCAAATTTTTGATTGATCGTAAACACTCAGGTAAAACCTACTGACTGTGACTCATCCACTCCAGAATCACCTCCAGCTTTTCAATAATTTTATTGGCCTACTCATCCACAATTTATGTAATGTTTATGGATTTTTTTGGTTTTGTTGACCAATGTTTTGCTTGTCTGTCTTATTTTCTGTCTGTCAATTTCGTTTTGTTTTGTTCTTTGTTTGGGTTTAACACTTGCTGCGTATAAACACATCAATGACAGTGATGATAAAGTAGTGTATGATAATCTAAATCGTATGTGGTCTAATATAATAATTGCAATACTTTATTCTGTAAACCACCAATGATACAATACGAGATGTTTATTTTTAACGGGCACAAAAAGAGGAGCATTGGCCGTAAATTTCAATTTACTTGAAGCTTATATCTATTTGTCTACTAAAAGGATTCGGCTAGATTACAAATTGTCATTGTATTGTGTACTGGACAGGAGGCATGTATGGCGTTTCTGCTTGCTCAATTTCAATTTCAACCACAATTCCATTAAGCCAGCTAAATGTCGCATCTGTAAAATGCAACTTTGATCCATTTAACTATTAGTACACCTTCACAACGGCACAAGTGAGTAAAAGCTTTTTGTTAATTGCTCAAACAATTTCGTGCATGATTTCATTTCACTTCACACATGACCAATAAACTTGTAAAAATTGGTGAAGCATGAGTCATTTTAAATTTTGTGTGGTACCATTTAAGGAGTTTAAAAATAGAATATTTAAAATTGCATTTTAATGTTATAGTCGTTTATTACACCTGTCGTGCCATGGAATATATTCCAGTTAGGTCTGATGTTGCTTAGATGACCTCAATTACAACCCAACGAAACCCTTCCCTATTTCGATAAAAAGCCTTTACCATTGTCTTTTTTACACGAAATTGCCTTCTGGATAGTAACTAACCATACGATCATTTTGAAATCCTTGACAGCATCTGCGTGGGGTTTGTGTTTGTAGGCTATGTACATATGTGGCTTATAATCATGCGATGATACTCTTTTTCTGGTATTCGAACCTTTATCTCTAAAAATGCATAAAACACGAACGAAGACTGTAGAGAACAACTTCTGCTTTTGTTCTCTGGACTGGAAAGTAAAGAGTTCTTCGGAATTAATTGGACTAGACTTTGACGTCAAAGGAAATAAACAGATTAAAAAAATCGAGAAATACAGTCTGACTAACTATCGAACTGCAAACTTTAGGCTTGTGTGTAGAAGTCATGCGGGGGTTGTTCCATTTGAAATAGAAATTGCATAAGACTTTTATATGTACCTATAGTCTTACATGGGATTAGTAAAATTCGAATGCTATATTTATAACGGGGATGACCCTGAACTGGAACTTCATTTATATTCAGATTCACAGCTTCTTGAAAAGACGTTGGGAAGCTCACGTACGTTATTGTCCTAGTCCTAGTTTTGAACTCATTCCAAATTGTGGTTCAAAGGATTTAAAGATTCATTCAATTCTAGAAAATTAAGGTTGAGTTCACATCAGATCAATTTATCAAGGGAAGATCATGCGGATTCCTCTGCCAAATTAATTAGCTAGATTTAATTGTGATGCAATAAGTAGAAAATAACGTAGAAAATCTCAAGCGTATTTCCTCTATCGTTTTAAATGAATCTTTAGTAGTCACATGAGTCGTTATTATTTAATAAAAATACACGTACGTGTTAGGCATTGTATACCAAATTTTAAGTGTTTTGTGCCGTCTGTTATTTCTCAAAATATTCAAAACATAAATATCTGCTCTGTAATCATCACAAATGGATTCACTTATGAAATAAGCGTGTTCCATACAGAATGAAGCAGTAGATAACGACACAGGCAGGATGGAACCCGGACAGTCACTGCATCTCAAACACATCACAACTACATCGGCGACCATCATATATCCATAAAATTGGTCATATTTTATTCAAAATAACACGGAACAAAAGCAATATATGATTTTTGGTTATGATTTAACCTTTTCTATTCATTCTGAATCACATTTTAAAAAACACGAGTAATAAGTAAAATGAAAGGAATCTGATCGAGGTTCTGACTAACCAACATGTATCAAATTGGATCAAAATCATCCTCCTAACTAAATACTAGCAACCGTAACTGACTTACAATAACAAAAGAGTGAAAATCCTACACGAATGTGGGAAACATTTTCATGCACTTGCAGTCGACTTTTGCATGTCCATTGCAGGGTAAATAAGTCAAATGAGTAGAAATGTTGCAGGCTGCATCTTGCATGCAAATTTAATCCAAATTTAATAATAACGAGAATGAGGTGATAAAGTGCGATGCATGCATGGCACAAGAAAGACGTTATACTTGCACTTCAGACAGCAAGTCATTCCTGTATTATTATAAGAGTGGCCAAGTCCAAGGTAAGGTAGGTAACAAAACAGTTACCATAATCGTTCTTCCTTCTATCACCTATAATGTTGAAATTTGACTTGTTAAATATCTGCCAAGCAGTATGTAGCGTTCGAAGCTGACATGCACGACACAGTAAACCAACCAAATGCAAAAATGTCATTGATTCTATGATTACGTGCTTTACCTTGCCTTCGGTAAGATATGCTGGTAAATTATGATAATCCCTCACCAGTCAACATATCGGCACTGCAAGGAAGTGTAGATGAGCTGCAAGAATTTAATTTATTGCTATTTTAGTGGTGAATGTGCATTGAAGTGTTTTTGGATGGCTGAAATCGTTACAGGACGATGCTCACTAGAACATTGTGTGTCATCATTCTGTTAAAATGAGGGATCCTATAACATAGTCGTGCGCATTGTTTCAGTATAAACTTAAACTCACTCGTTACTAGAATACCCGTAATCAGAATATGGATTATACAATAAATGAACCAATGATCAAGATGCCAAATGTCAAATTTTATGCAAAACAAAAACATGTTTAGCTTTAGCTTATACTTGATAATCGGTCATCTTATTAATAGACTTGTTTATTTTGATTTGACGTATGGCTGTGTCTACACTGGACTGCATCGATTGACCTCTGTCATCAACGACGTAGAGACACGTAAAGAAAAATATGTACAATAGTGGCACAAACCAACATATACAGAGAGGAGGGGTGACAACTAAGTTCGGTTGTTTGTTAGAGTATATGTAGAAATGGCCAAAACTCAGGAATAAAATCACATTCGAACTACGACGCAAATCTGTATGCAAATGAGAAGTCTGTTGTGTCAATTTTTATCTCAAGTTTTCTACATCATTATATAAAAGTATAGGCAAACATTCAAGTTGTTAACCTAACACAACTTGCATACATAAAAGCATTAGCAAATTTAAGTCCAACATAATACCGGCTGAATATATCGCTAGAGAGTTGTTTACGGACTAAAGATATGCATAATAATATGTAGCTGATTACGGATACCATATTATACCCGAACAGACCAGCCCACAAATTTTACAACGTATAGCTTAATACGAAGGATTACCCAATACTGAGAAGAGTTAGAAATACTTTTATCTTAAATACGATTGCTCTTCTTCTTTTTCTTTGGACGTCGTATTGTTCTCGGAAGAAGGGGTAAAAATACACACACCCACTAAAACCTACAACATGCATAGTAGCACGACATTACACAAGTATATACAGATACAAGTTTCATCGTTCTCATTCAAGAAACTAAAATTTCTAAAACGTCTCGTGCCACGTTCTAGAAATAAATGCATAGAATGAATGAGTTAGCAATAATGTGGTATGCTTATTGTCATTCCATGCAGTATGGATATTTGGTTTCGGTTTTCATGAAGGGGTTGACTTTCATATTGAACATGACAATGACTAACTTTCTTCAGTTTTAACGATTATTTAACGACTCATTCGATAACCTTTAAGGCAATCTAAACTAAAACTATCCAAATTATTACTAGCGAAGCTGATAGTTTCTAACTTTTCTTTTACTTTGGTATTGTTTGTGGTTTGAAGCTATATAATATCGATAGGGAATAGAAAAATAAACCATTGCAAGTAGATGGAAAGGAGCAGCATAGCCAATGTTACCCGATGCCATTTTTAACATTATTTCGGAGCGTCCTGAAATATAAAGGTGACGTTTTAGACCTTAGCGTTTGTCATGAGACCCAATAATAAGAGCCATTGCAAATTGAAATCCCTACTACTTGAAGGGTCACATTTGATGAGCGTTACATTTTTGTGAATTCTGACATCGAAGGGCATGACCAAGTTCGTTATATTCGTTCCAAGGGGTACTAGGAACCTAATTAGAGAACAACCTAATTAGAGAAAGTTAATGGTTTGAAGTTCAGAAGATAAACGTAGATCGACAGACAGACAGACATACGGACAGAGCGTCTTGGTAAAGTTGCTGCGCTAGTTGACAAGTGAAAACGTAAATTATAAAATTATAATAAACAATGGAAGAAGATATCCACGATATGTATGTATGAGCAAAATGATTATTGTTGAGTATGCAGTTCAGAAAGAGTTGTTAGTTCATATAAACCAAACATGCATGCACCAATTGTCAAATAAGTGATATCATGATTATGTGATATCATATATTATGATATCACCTTCACAAACTTCATTGAAAAGAAAAGGTGCGTTAACAATTTGAAGATAGATTCGAATGAAATGAGAGAGTTTGTTATAATCTGAGAAGGTTGTATGACATTGATAACATTGCACAGTTGATCACTACTTGGACTGGTTCTTAGTTGTGATTAAAAAGTTGTAAAATGGTTTATAAATATAAATTTCTAATCCAAAACTACCTTATATAACAAAGAATGCACTTGTGACGTCTGGCTAACCAGAGACCAAACCGAATGCTTTTAGTGCAATTAAGTATTCTTCAAACCAATCTTTAGCTTCATTGTCATTGACCGCCACCGACTCATGCTATATATCGTGTTCGCCATCATTGTTTTCTAAATAAAAAGTGACAAAACAACATTCTCTTTTGAATGAGAGTTGGTTTATTGAATATGTATCATGATCATGATATGAATGTGCCATCCTCAATATACTATACTTTCTTATTCGGTGAGATTTGATTTTGAGTAATAAAATGGTAAAGTTAGAATGGGATGCGCTTTCATCTTTTTAAATTGGAATTCATGGCCCTACTGCAAAGAGAAATGAATGCCGTGTAGCATTATTCGAATATCTTATGGAGCAGTTGGACTTCATGTCAGCCAACGACAAACAACTACATAAGGCAAATAGAGTTATATAAAGATCATATTGAGTAATTCTGGTCAATGGCAAGGTAAGCAAACGCGGTTGTACATTTTGTAAAGTTCTATATGCAACAACCAGTTGCTCTTGATAACATGGGATGGATTTTGTGGGATGATGTTGATTATCAAGGGTAAGGTAAGTGATAGACTTTAGGTTGTATCAGAGAAAGGGTAGGACGAACGAACGAGGACCTTTTTATTAAATAGGCAGCTACATTTTCATTTGGATTTATGAGGGTCCTTTTGTCTTCTGTTGAATGAAGTCGTTTTCCAGAACTTGGGCAAAAGTTCCATATTGAACAATCTGGAATAATCTGGTCAAAACTTTTTCAACTAAGATTCGAACTGGATACTGGATACCGCACAATAGACATAGACAGCTTTATCCGCTTTATAATTCTGCAGTAAATGTCACAGTCACAGTGTTTAACATTTAACCATGGACGAAGAAATGAGGTTTGGTGCATTGTATTGTACAACTAAACAAGGGATTTCACACTTTACCTTGTTATGACATGTTTCTGATCTGTTTTTTAATTTTTATCAAGGTTATTTTATGTCGCAATTAAACCGTGTTATGTATTTTCGCACCTTTTTTCAATTCAGCCTCAAAAAAACCAGGATGTACTTGTATTGTGCTTCAAAAGTCAATGTTTGTCCTGGGGTGGATTATGTGCAAATTTTGCGAATAATAACTTATTCACACTTAACCATTTGAAATGCATACAATAGAATGCCTGCACAGAAGCGAATATCGTTATTTTCATATGCAGACGCCGATTGAACCATAAGTCAACAAGGAACTCCTAATGCTAATCTCAATGTCTGTCTGTTATATAACGGTGGAAAATATTTTATATCGTTATTTGCAAATCCTTTGGTAATGCTTAGGTGCTAAAATATGCATGTATGTAGGAGCCCAGTCGGAACATTATCATTCAGTCAATTGCAAAATTATGATAAAATATGCGGATTTTAAATCGATTTTTCTTAGAGCCATTCGTTGAAATTTTAGTTACTTATGAATTGTTTTTATTGACCACTCTTAAGTTCGGTTAGTCAGGGGAAAATGGCAGTAATGTGAAACAGGAATGCTATATAGTTTGGAGATTGGACATTGGACTGATTAAATTAAATCATTGCAAACGCATGTTGCAAATAATTGAAAACTTCATACATTTAAATCATGCATAGATGCACAGATTCTCCTCTCCAAAATTTTCCATGAATCACAACCACTTTGTTGTAACAAAGCATTGTTATTATAATTTTAATCCCAGGTAGATTCAGCAACAGAATTTGTAGTTTTGATAGATGTGTCCAAATAAATTCCATTCTAAACGAAATAAATACAATGACATGCCACTTGCACGTATCATACGGGATTTCCTGGAATGACTTGATAATAGGATACAATATTAACATTTTCGAAATACTTAAAACTATCTCTCTTGTTCAATTCAAAATACTTGTGCTTGTTCACTTCCAAAAGTTTATATCCATATCATCATTTCTTTGTTTTCTTGTACTTGTAAGCGATTTACTACATTCTTGTTAGCGATAGTGATGTGCGTCCTTTGCCCGAATAGATTAGGGATGATAGATTCGGGCTATGGGAGGCTACAATTGTCATATAATCATAATCATGCTTGAATAAGTCGAATAACCCTCAGACCACAAAATGTATCAACTACAGATATCTGTATATATCGATATATTAAACTACTTGTTAACTTATTGAATTAGCTGGTTATCAAATGCGTGATTCCAGTTTATGTGCACGTTTCAACTAGCTGCAATCCATGTTGCACGGTGTATGTATAATGGACGAACGTCTGAAAGGAATTAGAAATAATATCCTTTTCATGGGAATGAATGAAAATTCTGTATGAACATTGGCCAAACCCTAAGGAACCCAATTTAAACCAAATTGAAAACGTTGGCTAAGGTTAATCTGTTGAGAGGGTAAAGTCCTCTCCAGAAGAAAATAGGAAACGACAACACAAGGAAACATATCAGTCCCTTAAACTCCACGTTTATATTGGTTAAGCCAACAGGGGAAAGGTGTTTTCAAGGAATTGTTGGGGTGCAAGGAGTATTTTTTGCAGTTTTGTTTCAATGAATGGGATCAGAGTTACGTAACGTTCTCGAAGTATTCATACTTCATCATGATGTACCCTGACTGAACCGTAGTTTATGTTACTACACGCAGTCATCACGGCTTGGAATATTACATGCAAAATGCAACAGCTTCACCTTGCCCTCCGCTTGCATGCAAAAGATCTTCTGTCTCATATTTTATCCACAGTGAAGATCACGCACTACTCGTGTTAGTCTCATTTCGGTCTATTTTATCCAGCAGGTCACCACGTCACCATATACAAAACTAAAATGTCATGAAAATCTTCGAAATCGTATGTAAACTTGCAAAACGTTAAGTTTGTAATACCACCCACCAGACATTGGTTAATCTGTTCAATGATCCCTGGAAATTTGATTTTGATTAGATATCTAATGATTCCGTCTCCTTCATTCATTCATTTCCTTCCCTTCTTAATTCAGTCGAATAGAATAGAATATCCGCCCCCCGTGTCCTGTTCTGTCTCTTCAATGTCCAGTCCACCCTCAACGCATTTCATATTATCAAGATCCCTAAAGAGAGATTTGCATAACATTGATATTCACTCGAAAACAAGCTTCATGATAAGGAACCATGTCCAGCCTAATTGAATAATATTAGCCTAATAATATTTACTCATTTGATTTTGTTGGAGACTCTCAAGTGGTTTGGTTTGGTTCTATCTCGGTGTGATCTATCTGTTGCTCTGTTCCAACATGTTTTGCGTATTTATACAGAAGAGACGATAAAGCAATTATTCATTCATCCAGTCACATTACATATCCATCATTATCCATCATTCTATGATGTATAGAATGTCTCTAAATAATAGATTTCAATGCCCGGCCATACCAACAACTAAACTTACCTGTGGTCTGGTCATGTCATGAGTGCCTGCCTGCTCTGCCTGACATTTGTTTAATATTATCAACAGTTTATTTGCAAATTTGAGGCAAGAACGCACATTTCTGGAGAAGAGCTTCAAACTCATCTCATTTCTCCACCAGCTCTCTGTCAATCAACATCTCAAATAAAACTTACCTAGTTCCAGAGTCTCATATTTTACATTTTCTCGAAAACTTCAACTTTTTCTTGGTTTATCAATAATACTTCATCTCATCCATAAATAAATACTAAATACATCCTTGAAATACTGACTGGACTGGAATACTTGTCAAAATCTACGTCTGCCTGCAGTACACAAAGGAATTGGTAAGTGTTTTGATTATATAACAATTTTCCCATGAAGTGGTTGAAATGAGTAATAAACCGAAATATTAGAGTGAGACAGTTCGTAGTAAATACGTCAATAATGGTACGTATAGGTAGGTACATGCACATACGTACTTGGCTATCTTGACTTTGGCGTATACAATTGATCTCATCTCATGACTGCTTGCTAACTGCTACTAACAACTTGTTATTTGCAGGAGGCGAAAGGATGGTGGTGGATAACCTGATGGTGGTGGGGGGTATGGAGTCAGAGGAGGATAAAACTTGGGCTGCATTCTACTCCAAGAGTCAGTCACTGGTTAGCAGTCTGTGCAGCTACTGTCTCATTTACTTGAGCAGACTTTGGTTCTGGTTCCAACACCTTTGTTACCTTTTGGTCAGTGGTGGTGGTTTAGAAGGAGGAAAAGACAATACCCGTCTCAAGTATCAAGAAGAGGGGAAGCAAATTGAAATCAAAGATAACAATTGCATCAAAATCAAAGATTTGGAAGAACACGAAGGGGACGACAGTAATAGCATTGCAGAGAGTGACGAGTGTGTCCAAGAAGAAATAGACCAAGCAGTACTGGAAATAAGCAATCAAAAAGTCAAAATAAACGATATCAAGTCAATAGACGAAATGACGATACAAGCCATGGTCAACCCGGATCAGAATGAGGATCTTGAACAAGAAGTCCACACATTTTCCATGCCCATTGCCCTGAGACTGAATTCAAATGTTTCGGAAGTGTCATCAGATCATGATGAAGACTTGATCCTGGATGAGTTACATGAAAGAAGAGGGTCTCAGAAATTAGAGGGACAAACAGAGGAGGGAGACAATTGCAGTGGGTACTGCTCCGGAAGTGGGAGTTCACTCCCTGGGTCACCCATTCCTAGCTCGAACCTTAAGGAACACAATATTCATCTTCATAATAACAATAATCTGTCTTCAGATGAACATGAGAATGATGCTGAAGCTGAAAGTGTAAATGGGGATGAACATGATGGGACTCTGGGTCTGGGTCCAAACGTGGAACGGCGAGATAGTGATTCTAGTACCGGGAGTGAAGAGGTAGAAATATCACCGGAAGTTGTGGGTCGTATTGTCTACCAAGTCGAGTCCATGTTCTCAGATGACCACTTGGCCAAAGATGGATTTTTGCTCAAACACGTTCGTAGGCGATCCGATGGATTCGTCTCACTTAAATTGGTGGCTGGGTTGCGTAAAGTGAAGCAGATTTCGAGGGAGTTTCCTGTGGTATTGAATGCTCTCAAGACTTCGGATAGCCTGGAGGTGAATACTGAAGGAACTAAGATTCGAAGGAAGGAGCCCTTGACATCTGAACTTAAGGCGATGCCAATAAAGCAAGCTAAGAAAGATAAGACTGGAGGGCCGGGTGGTGATAAGGAGAAATATCAGGCAGAGAAGGAGAATTTGTCTGATGAGCAGCAATTGGCTCGGTAAGTATTCAATTCTAAATTTTCTATTTTGTTTAAATTAGTGGAAACGAAGGTATGCTATGGCAGTTCTTCTGCTGAGTTTGACGTGCATGTTGAAAGAAACTCTCTCAACCAATTTGCATGCAAATAGTTGCATTTCAGTGGTGGTGTCATGTGGTGTGGGACCAACTATAGACTGTCTCAAAACTCTCAATTCCCTCTTTTGTTGCCTGTTCGATTTCATTTCTATCCTGTGGTGCATAATGCATACTAATTAATTGGTCAGTTTAGTAAGTTCAATGTTCAGTTTCAGTACATGGGCTCGATTCTATGCCGAAGGCTACATTTAACTTTTAACTGTCATTTTCAATTTATTACGCCTTGAGACTGCACCGCCACAAGTGACTTCATTCTACGCCCACTTAAATATGACTGCATCTTAAATTTCATGACTCACTGAATTCATGGCTAATCTCGATATTTCTTTTCTCTTTTTACAGTAAGCGACGCCAGAAGGGTGACAGATTGAATGAACTGCACTATGAACGTGGCCAACATCAAGCACAACAATACGGTCAACAAAACCAATACTACAAAAGCGGTTCTTCCGGACGATCTTCATTTTCTTCCATTTCTGATGAAACTCCTCTACGTCGGCGAGGGGGTTCCTTGCCAATTACTGCACTTTCACAGCACCGTGGTTCAACCGCTGGAAACTACCTGTATCCAAATGCTTCCCCACCGAATGCCGCATCAGGGTTTCTACGTCCAAAGTCAAACAGTTATTCTGAAGGGACAGACCCCTCTGCGGCTACTATGAGCTCATGGCTACAAAAGAGGAAGGCCTCTGCAGCCTCAACCAGACTGTCCAGCGGTGAAATTTCTCTCACAGGAGTGATTCGCCAACCCCGTGGTCCAGACGGGACAAAAGGCTTTCACCTTGAATATATGAAAACAATTTTACACCGTAAAATGCTGTGTCAAACAGAATGAAATGACAAAAACAAATATTTATTGTTACAAATTAACCAATAATTTGTTGGTTTATCTATTAATAGTTGTACGGAGCACAAGTTTAAGGTGGAGTTAATATTTTAATCAAACTTTTTAATATTGTAATGGAAATATATGTGTGATTGAAAGAGTCCAGAAAAATGTATTTATTTTGTATGTTAATAATGCATATTCTATAATTAAAACTTATGACAAAACAATTTGTAAAGCATTTGCGCATAAATAATCCATTTGAGCATTTGACATCCATTCCATAAAAATGTAGACAATTTCAGGAAGACTACATTTCAGCGGCATCGGTATACGTAATGTGTAAATAAGTAGTAATTATTTCATGCAATTAGTGAATGTTATGCATGATTAACCAATCTATTGTCATGTAGTGTAGTGCACGTTATCCAACCCAATAGTCATACCACCGAAATCATGGTGCATGCATATTTTTCCACGTGTTCAACTTTCTCCATCACCAAAACTTTCGTTCAAGTTTTTATTCTGAACTAGCCTTTTACGAGTTTTTTATTGCCCAATTTCATTTCATTACATAGAAAACTTCTTGTCTCCTCTTCTTTCTATATTTACAATTTCTATTTCAATTCAACAAATAACTATATGTTGCATCATCAATGAAATGACACCAACGCCCAATTTCTATTTTCTAAAAATCTCCCTGACTTTGACTCCTCTTTTTTATAAAATCTATTGTCTAGCCTCATTAATACGCTCTATACATTTGGCTTTTGATAAAATCCAATGAAATTCGGTCGAACAAGAAATGTTTTGATGGGAAGCAGCATTCCAATGCATGAAATTAGGTCAGACTGATTCTTTGTAGTTTTTTACAGAAAAAGAGGACAAGTTTACGTTATGTCGTCGCCACTGATGTGGTGCAAGCCAACAACGCGATACCAGATGCAATTCTGGGTGCAATTTATTGCTAAACAGAAATATTCTGCTTTATATAAAATATTCCTCCCTTAAATCCGGTCCACATGGGGCGAGATTGCATGACATTTTATTGTATGTCGTTGGCAAAGTGTCAAAATTTTATTATATTACATTACGAACCATCACATTTGATTACATTCAGCAGTGTCGATAATATGCGATCCAGAGGATGAATGTGCATAACTACGTTCACTAAGTGAAACTGGCATGTACAACTAACTATAGTTAGTATAGTACAGTTAGTTTACATCTGGGATTGGTCTGTCATTCATGCGAAATAATGCGAATTGAATTTAAGTACACAATTTCAATACGGTTTCATCCCGAATGCATGTGGCACTACAACTCACGATTCATCCAATAAAGCTTTTAGTATTAACGGTATCAATTAAACAAACTTAGAATTACCCTCATCTCCAAGTGAAGGCAAGTTGATCAAATGTTGAGGAGTATTGTACGATATGAATGATGATGAGAGTGATGTCTGAACGATCGGCAAATATTCAATGAAATGATACAATCCGAAACCCAATGGCTGGCATTTGGCTTAAATGTCTCAAGTCCAAGTCTTAGCATGAGTAAGGAAGGAGATTAAAGAATGTCGCATTTTGGTTGTAAAAAGGCAAAGTAGGTCAGTCAATCTCAACTTAAGCCACGGCTAAGACCATGAGCAACAAACAGTGGATGTTTTTTTGCTGTGTTATCGCCTTCACTTACTTTATACGTTGGTGTGCTAATGCGCTTCTAAAGTAAATGCTATGTCAGCTTAATTGACAGACATTTTAGCAGTTGGTTTCAGAATTGGAGTTTTGCTCAGAACGTCTATATGATTGATCCTAAATTATACTTGTAACAAGAGAGAGGACAAGTAAAAATTTCATGAAAATAACATGAGGTGAATCGTTGTTCATTTTTGTGATACATTGCTGTGACATTGCTGACTTTATTGTTGGTCAGAAAGAGTATTAAGTAAACTGGAATTAATCATTTTTTTTATTTAACAACCCGCACGAATTTACAAAGTCGAAATTAGGCATAATTATTTGTAGTACAATCGTGTATGATGCTGGAAATTCAATACAGAAGATAAATCAATTATGAGATAACTAACATAGGTACGTTCGTATGAAAGGACTACTTATAAATTCTTTATTTTTCGAGATATTGCAAGCTGCTAAATAAAGCTGCTGTGGCATACGGTTTGCTAATTTGTACCATGATTTTCGAGCATTTGTGATTGTTTTACGGAGATACGACGATACGAGCTAGGTTTACTATTTGAGACGCATATTTATGACTATCCCTTATAACACGAATGACCCAAACTTCGCAAAGAAACTTTTTGCATGCATCTGCACCACCTGTGTACATGCAAGTTTACTTCTTTGCATGTACATGTAAAGTGTTGAAATTTAGTGGTTGAGTCCTATGACGAAAGATTGCAATCAAGTTGAGAAGCAAGACAAGGAACGGCTTCTTGAAAGATGCTATCAGATCTGCTCATTCATATTAAATTATACAAAGTAATGTCAAACCGAATACTTCATATCAAAGACAAATGTTCCATGTCCATTACAGGCACAATATAGTCTGTAAGTGAAACATCCAATTTGTGTAAGACGTTGAATAAATGACAATAATTTAAGTTATTTTTTTAGGTCAAAAAGTGCATAGTTCGCATCTGAATTAAATATGACAATAAAATCTATTGCACCAATTAATAAACTACAGTTTAGATAAATGCGTAACAACCCACTGCAGGAATGTGGACAATTTCCCGAAGACTCAAAATCTTGAGTAGCTTCAGTAGCATCACCTTATAGCCTTAATGAAATCAGTGCACGTAAAAATTCGATCAGTAGTTGCAAAACGGGTTAGTGCTTTGAATTATAGTGGTTCATTGTGTTGGAGTTGGATCGGGAAATCAGATTAATCTCTAATGTATCGATCTGTATAGTAAATATGAATGAAACTATGTGGATCATATTGAAAACCGTAATTTCTTTTGCTTTTTGAATGATCTATAAGTACAGTATAATCAGTTGTCAGTAGAAAAATCCAAATGCTTTCCCCTTGTCATGAGAAAGTAGAAGCACTTTATATGTACATACAAAAGTCTTATGCGCTTGTCAATACTCACATGCATTTTACGTGCACTAACAAAGCGGACGTGGACAGACGGTCAACCGCAGCACCTGTCCGTTTGCTACTTAACTACTTACCGTCGTCCACTTTTGAAAAGGCGAATCTACTCCTGACTCACATCGATACCTGAACCGCAATAAGTAACCTCATCTTTGAAATGTTGTATGGTCATGGCCTATGATATGATGATCATGCATGATCATCTTCCTACCCGTCACGTCACCTTCACCTACAAACAAACTTGACTTGTTTCCTTTACTGCAAAACCTGTAGATTGGATTGGATTCCTTAAACCGTCGAGTTGAACTCTAACACGGATCATCCAACAAGCTATAGTAGCATTTCCTTGTCCCTGGCCGAATCCACAGTACTATTTCGACAACTTAGTCGTCAAGACTTAGTCTTAAAGTTAATTGGGGAAAGGGGAGATAATTTTACGGTTTTACCTTGTCGCGATTCATTATATTGGTCTCGAGTAACAAGGAAAGTGACAGTGGTGGAAAAAAATTAAATCATTTTTATAATACAACTGCAGTGAAATAGTAGTGTGTAAGCCAAAGTGATTCGAAAATCAAAAGAATCACGTTGGGAAAACAAGCCGGATTTGAAAATGGATTGAGTTTGGAAGTGATACTAATTTATGAGAAGATTTGTAAAAGTTCTGTAGTCATTATGTCATCTTCTAAACGATGGAGGGTAAGTTGTACTTTCTTCAAGTTTTTGTAGACTGTCAGATTAGGGTAAAGGAGATTAGAGATTACATTTAATCTGTGGAGAATTATGTGGTGAAAGGCAAAAGAAAATGACATGGCTCCATGA
>JAQIWQ010000256.1:0-20369 GCA_034695825.1 Folsomia inoculata | reverse complement strand
GAATTAATATGTATTAATATATATACGAGTGAACAAATAATGCCTAAACTATGGTGGTTGATGGGGAGTTGAACGGCGTCTCATAAATGGATGTTGATGCTGATTCTGACTCTGATCCTGAGGATGGAGTGGGTGACCTTGGGGGCCACCTTGTCGCCCTGGTATGTAAGCGACTAAGCTCTAATTGGGTCCGCACATATTCCCCCATCAGTGCCATCTCAATTGCAGTGTGATGCATATTTGGTGGATCTACAGGTTGTGGGGGTGCGGTAATGTCCAGGGAGTCATGAGCATGTCTTATGAACTTCCATAATTGGGTCCTGGTTTCTTTTCGTCGCAATGTCACGGCCACAATGGCAAAAAAAGTCAGCAATAGTGCTGCTATCAAAAGCCAAAGCGCTAAAAGTGACACAAAAAGTCATTATCAGACTTATATAAACTCCATAATATTCATATTCCATGATAAATTTTCATTATCTTGACTTTACAATATATTTAATTACCTCCGGAGGACGAAGAGGAGGTATGATATTGAGGGGCCATAAATTCGTCTTTTTGAATGGATTCCATCTCGGCGATAATGTCGAACTTGGGACATGCAGATCTTGGGTTTATCACAAATAGATAAGATCCTGGGATCTCGGATTGACAAGTAGCGTTTATGAAATTAAACGCCACCCAAAAACATTGTGCTACGCAATTTTCACAATTTATTTGCGAGGAACAATCCATGATTTGAAATTAAATATTTCACCTGATTTTAAGATTTTGAGAGAGTAAGGAATAGCATAGAAAGAAGTACCCTATAACTAACTTGTATTTAACCTGTAACCACCACCAGTGCGTAGGGTTCCGCATCATTCGATATTTCGATAAGCTTAAATTTATGGTTTCTGAACCGATAATACCTTTTATGCAACAAAGTGACATATAAAATACATAAAGCTGTCTTTTAAAACTAATTTGGAGCAAATAAGCAGAAAAACGCAGAAAAACGCAGAAAAACACCAATAAACAGCAAATGGTTTTTTGCTTAAATTGTTGTCAGATTGCTTCAGTGAGCCTTAAAATGTAATTTTATTATCAAAATTGTTATTGATTTGGCTTAATTTTCGATAGAATCGAAAATAAAACTTTGGTCGAATCGAGTAGTGGCGAACCCTGTCACCTTTAAACAAATGATGTAAATAAACTGTGTCTCATACCGGAATAGTTTTTACTCACGTTTATTTACTCAAAATATTGTTCAATTATAAAAATTGGTATTTTTTCTTTAAAAACTAATAAAACAACATGTCCATGTGTGAGAGCATACCAGGTTGTACAGAGTGTTTGGCTGCAAATTGTAAGTTTGTGGTATTTCCACGAAGTAGAATTTGCATGAGTTTCGGGAGGCAAATTTACGGCGATGCTTCGATTTTGTATCCCGGATCGAAAGAATTTTGTCCAGAACATCCCACAAAATGTCCGGAACTTTACATTCCATTGTTCGTCACAGGTAATTAAGTAAATTAATATAAAACTTATTAGCAAAATAATCTGATTTGGAATGTTATGACATTTTTTCGTTTTAAAAATGATTGAAAATTAATTTACCAAATCAATTTCAGCTGCTTTGGCCCTTATTATTTTGTTGGCAATGGTTCTTTCTGGATTGTGGTACGGAAAACGGGTATTGGACAACTTGGTGGGAGGTCTTGCCGGATTCTTTCGGGCTCCAGCTGCAGTAGTTGAGCCAGTGGTACGTCCTCCAGTGGAGAATTTCCCCCTCTTTTATCGACGCTGCGATACTCCACGTCGCGCTTTAACGCCCAGACCCCTCAACACGCCTAATCGCCCATTAACGCCAATACGGGAAAACGCAGCGCTTCGTATTGTTCACCCACTTAATGAGCAAACTCCACTCCGTGCAGCTACCCCGCTTCGTGACATGACCCCACTTCGCGGAGCCACTCCGCTCCGGGATATAACCCCACTTCGCGACGTCACTCCACTCCGGGCCGGGACCCCACTTCGCGGAGCCACTCCGCTCCGGGATGTAACCCCACTTCGCGACGTCACTCCACTCCGGGCCGGGACTCCAATTCTCGACGTGACCCCACTCCGAGCACTTACCCCAGCTCCACGCGTCCGGCAACCTACACCAGCCTCTCCAGCATCAATATTTTCTGATGACGAAGATGATGATGCCGAGGATGCCACATTACATGACGACTCGGATCATAGTTATGTTCCTTCAGAACCTCCCACTCCTGGCGTGAGATCTCCATATGAGATGAGACGTCGCAATGGTGGACGTGGTCAACGTTAAGAGTGAGAATTGTATTTATGCTCAATGTTTTTATATACTAAATGAAATATTATTTTGTAGCATATCACTGGATAAAACAACTGGATTTTGTCCATGGAATCTGTCTGTTGTTTGCATGCAAATTTAATTGGTTTTCTTGTTCCTGAGTTTTTGCTGATTCTTCAAAATTGTACCATGTACCCATTAAAATTGGAAAAAAATAAATGTTCAAATAGGAGTTCAACCAAGAGTGTGCAATATTACACGGGTGTTATGTTATCTTTATGCGTGTTACTTATTGTGATGCTAAATGTATTGATATCTACAATGGGTCACATTAAAACATTAATGCATGTCGGAAGTAGTCTAGCCATCACAAGAATCTTGTCTGGACTTTGTTTTCGTACATTTTAATGTCTTGGACTATGTTGTAAATGTTTCTAAATCCAGAGTCAGAGGTCACAAAAGAATTAATAGCAAAGTGACGAGTTTGGTCAGTTGTGTTCATTGTTTCGGCCCGAGTAGTCCAGCATATCCTCCTGCTTCTTTCTTTTCGGAAATATGAATTTCCAATTGTTCATATTGTTTATTGCTGGAGCTGGAGTTGGAGCATTTCCAGTCGACAAGTGTGGAGTATGGAATAATTGCATGGACTGCTGTTTGATACCCGATTGTGCCTGGATTGTGACCAAGACGGTTATTGGGATTTGTATGGATTATGACCGTGTATCAATGGTTCCGGCTGTACTGACATTTCAAAGCAAAGATAATTGTCAGTTATTTGAAAGTCTGCAAGGTGAGCAGTTTCAACTCAATTACTTGACATTGTTTAATAATGAAATTTGTTTGCAGGCGAGCTTGAGAAAGCTTACAAAGTTTCCGAAGGAAAGGGGATTAAAGAAGTACAGCATAATAAACATGCTGATATTATTGTCGAGTCTTCAGCAAATTTTCCAATTGGGAACAACACTGACTATGGAACCAACACTGGGTCTCATTCTCAATCTAGGCCAGCACAGGGTAATTGACAAAAAGTGTTTAAGATTAATGTTTGAGGTTGGAATTAAGCTAGGTGTTATTTTACAGGCAGAAAGCTGGAACTGAAGCTGCCATCTGAATCATCTGCCTCGTTGCTTGGTGTGGTTGGTGTTAACAAAACAGAGGCCAGCTTAGACAAGCCAAATGCAATGTCTTCCGACAATGTGAGACTAGCCGATCGACAATTTGGTGCAGTCTATCCGCATGGGAATGTGAAACCAAACGTGAATGAGACGGGAAAAAATGAGACACGGGCACAAGTCATAATCCAGTTGGATTCACCACTTGTTTACACCAATACATCTTCAAACCACCAACTAGCAAAACCAAAAAGGAAATTTCGCGAGTCTTTAGAAGCCAAGATGAAAAGAGCTGCTTGTAATACACACAAACTTACAGCTAGGTTGAAGCACAAAAAGCCCGATCGAGTTTCTGCAGCTTGGCTAGACTGGAATAAGTCAAATCCGATGCGAAATCGTGCTGGCGAGTGCCACGTTTTGATTAATAGGAGAAAAACAATTTATTCGATTCTGAATTAAATTATTTTCAAACTTGTGCAATTTAATTAAACTATGCTGGCAGTTTTTACCCCGAGTCGGGGCTTATTTTTTACATGCATTGTTGGCTTATTGTAAACATATTAAATTTTTCAGAAAGTTGAGTGTTGAATGTGTTGCTGAGCTTTGCTGTGTATTGTATGTTGCAAATTTGCTAATATTGTAATGTTTGACAAAGTGTTGAATAAAGTGAACAATAACATGTCATATTAAATATGTAGAAAATTAAATTCTTGAAACTTGTTGAGCAGATGTGGAGTTAACATCTTGGAGCAGGGGGTGGGGGTGGTGGGGGTCCTTGTGGGGTTGGACCGTTAGAAGATATATATTGCAGCCGACAATTTGGACTGGAATTATTACAAAATATAAAGTTAGAATACGGATGGTTTTCAATAATTAAAAAAATGCCTTACCAATTCGCGAGCTTTTTCTCCAACTCGGACAAGACTCGCAGCAAAAATGAAACGTCAAACACACTGCCCCGCATATTCTTTAAAATATGGTTGACAGTGTAATCCCTTTCTTGCTGTTGGCGTTCATTCAGGGCAGTAATTTCTGCTCCGGCCAACGATAACTGCTCCCGGTATTTATGGAACTCCTGTTCCATCCATCGCTCCATGTCGGCACGTAGCAAGCGTTCTGAATTAAGCCTCTCCTCGAACCCATGTCCCATGTCAATAATTTCGGCTTCTGTTAAAGCCAAGTCTCTTCGGGTCCGCATCACCTGAAAATAGTTGAATAATAATGAAATATTTAGTGATTATGTGAGTGCAGAAAAGAGTTTGTTTTGTAAAATTGACAAAACAAATATAGTAAACACAAAAGTTTGTTTAGTAAATGTGTTTTGTAATATGTAAGTTAAAAAGTTGCTCACCAAATCTCGCTCATTTTCTAATAACTCTTAATTCTGCAACAACTCACTTTGCAGCTCTTTCACACGGTTGGTGGCACAAATCCTATCGGACTCGGCCACCTCCAATTTCCACAACAAGTCTGACATCTCATCAACCTTGCTAAAGTACTCCTTGTCGAGCTTCTTCAGCTCCCCACGGTTGTCAGCAAGGTCATCATGAGCACGGTCAAGACGAATCTTAACTTGCCTCAACTCTGAAGATGTTTCTTCGAGTTCAGAGACAAGCTTTGTTATTGCTGCAGCATGTCCATTTGCTAAAGCTTTGAAAGCTTCAGCATCGTCATCTTTTTCCATGAATGCAATTTTGCTGCGTGAAATATCTTGCTTTAGGTTCTCGATAACCACCTTCAGATCCTCATTTTCAACTCGCAAGTTGTTTATGTTGTTTGCGAGTTCATCATTTCGCAGTTTTAACTTGTATCCCTGAAGCTCTTGTTTGGTAGACAAGTCGAGGGGTTTTTCGATTAAAAAGAATTCATCAGTCTCGCTGGTGTCAATTTCAATTTCTTGAAGAATATTGATGGTTGAACCAAGTTGCATAACTTCCAATGTTTCCATTGGTTCATCCTGTGGGTTTATCTCCAGCGTTGAAGCTGGAGAAGAAGGTGAAGGTGGTGGTGTAGCTGGTTGGGAATTAAAATCCATGGTTGGCTGTCTTGTCTCGGAAGTCTTAGTTTATGAGAAGTGAGATGAAGGAGAGTGAAATGCGGAATGAGACTGGAATGAACTTTGTATACCTTTTATATGAGGTTAAAATAAACCGACAGTGGTCAGTTGCAATGCAGTATGGCAGTATATGAATGCAATATGATGAGCAATAAGTTCAGAACAAAGTCAACGGTTATTTTGTGGAAAGCCAATGAGCAATGGCATTTATTCATATTAATAAAAAATGACAGGACTTTCATGGTTAAAATAGCAAGAACAAGTCGAGTGTTGAGAAGTCCGATGAAGGGGAAGTGGAAGGTCCGTTAGTTGTGTCCAGTGCATGAATAATCAACGTAATTGGACATTTAATTTGTGTAGGATGCTCCGGCATTTCATTTCCTTAGTGTTTTCTAGGCAGCTTTTCTCCAGTGAATTGTGAGTGCGTTGAATTTTAGCGTCCTACATATCAGCGTTTACCGTTATTATTATATTTAACGGTTATGGACCAACTTACATTTGTAAAACTGTAGTGTGTGATGAAAAGAATTGACTTTTTTGTCGTTGCTTTTTAAATTATGTGAGGAAAACTGAGCCTCAATTGTGGCGAGACTTTGTCCTCTGCTGCGATGATAAAAAAAGTATTCACAATGCTTTCCGCATGTATCTGCTAAGTCGTGCTGAAGTTGGAAACGATTTTTGTTTGTAATGGGATACGGCATGGTCAAACCATAATATTCTTGTGAAAATCCCATACTTTCCCATAAGTCAATCTTGACGCATTTATTCAATTCCCAGCAGTAATACCCAATCCAATGAATTCCAGTTTTATCTAAATTTGTGGCATCAAGACATTTAATAGCACTTCAAGCGTGGTTTACAATTTACCTCTGGTGCAGCAGTTCCGGACAACAAAACAAGGCAGGTTTTTAAAGTCAATCCTTTTCGTTTCATCAACATCTGCGCTGAGTACGTATACATTTTGGACGTTGGTGCTTTTCTTAATTTTTTTGAGGTTTTCTAAAAGTGTGTCTGAATTCATTTCAGATAGATAGGGCGTCGCTGTATATATTTCGCTCTTTATCAATGGTTAGTAAGTTTTGGATGTGCCCACATACGATCACATTCAAGCTCTCGGTAGTGGGTGAGGTGAAGCGAATCTGTATTTTAACTTGGTGGTTCCCTTGAACATTAAATTTGTTCTCAGCATGGGAAGTCTGGAGTTCAACTGCTACAATAAATTTGTTGTTCGCCTTGTAGTCTTTCCTATCTAACCCGTGGCCTATTTGCTTATATGGAAGAAGGGAACGCAGTGAATGGTATCCCAACAGATCCTTCCCACCTTCAAAGTTAATTTGACGATACATGTTGGTCATTGACCCATCAACCTGTACATTTAGTTGCTGAACCCCTTGCTGCTTGAAGCAATAAGGGCCATTTTCCAAGTCACCAGAAAATGCTTTCGATGTTACTAATGCAATTAACATGAGAGATGGCAAATTCCCACTCCAAAGGACTTCAGAATCAGCCACAAGAGTTCCGGATGGCAATTGGAAACTTTTTACTTCTTTATTTTTTAAAGCGTAATGATATTTTTTTCCTGAATTCAATAGCTGGTGGTGTTTTTGTAATAGTTTTGGATTAATAAGTAGACGCTTTGCAAAAAAAGTGCAAGCTTCAAAGTGAATTTTGTAATTAAATGGAACAGAAGGTTTTACTCCATCCGCTTTTAGAGCAAAAATTGGCAAAGAGCGTCTTAAATGAATCTGAATCGTAACAAAGTCTGGAATAACCTTTGCATTCATGATTCCTTCGTGTAATTTTCCAATCAGTTGTACCGTGGCACTGCTTTTTATGAAACTCTGGCGTATCCCAAAATTACTATTTGTGCTGTCGAATTTGGCAGATTTGTCTGGATACCATAATTCGGTAGACAGGGAGGAATCTTGAATCGAAGGCGTCATTTCGAATAAATTTGTGAAATAATGTTTATATCCATACAGTCCTCCTTGATTTTTTGTGACTTGACAGTCATTCAGTGTTATGACACAATTGTCAATTAAGCTGCCAAAAAAACTTTCGCATGGACCCACCGCATCGGTAGGTAAAAGAGCTGTATTTGCATCATCATTTTTCGTAATTTTTACGTCAAACAGGAAAAATGATTCACTGAGTTGTGTGTAAACGGAACTTGTTGCGGGTACGGTAAATGTGATTGAAGCAGAGTGGGATTCTTTATAGCCAGATGCAGCGTGAATTTGTAAATAATCGGAAGAAAGAATTCCGCTTTGAGTTGAAGGCATAGATGATAAATCTAGTATACTACTGTAGACTTCATCGGAACCTGGGTACTTGAATTCTTCCATGTTACTTTATTTTTTGTCTCTATTTCCTGAAGGTGGGACGTGTTTTTATGGCTCGGTTGGAGTTTTTGGACTGGGTTGAGTTTACTCTACGTTTGGCTTGAGCACCTTTCGTAATTGGTTTGACGCGTGCTCGACCCTTTTGAGTGACGGGTTTATTAGTTTTGGTAATCCTCCCCTTTCCTTTCTGTTGGACAGAAACTGTCTTTGAGTTTACAGGCCTGCCTTTTCCTTTTTGTTGAGTTGATGCAGCCTTCTTGGTAGAGGCGATTCTCCCTTTTCCTTTCTGTTGACTGGATGCTACCTTTCTTGCCTTGACCGTCGATCCCTGTCCTTTTTGTTGACTTGAAATTGTCTTTTTCACGTTACCTTTCCCTTTTAATCTACTCCCTGTTTCTTTCTTTCCTTTCCCAGCAAGGTTTTGAGACTTTGCACGTTTTACAGTAACTGTATTAATTTTTTTCTGCTTTTTGATGATTTGATTATTAACTCGAGTTTTTGAATTTATTATACTGGATTTGGATCCACTCCCCAACAACTTTACGGCTTTTACAAGATTGGTTTTAATATTCCGTCTTTTCGCGTTCCCTTTTCCAGTTTGTTTCTTACTATTTTTCTCTGCCTTCAAAGAATTTTTGGTATCATTTAATGGTAAAAATTCGTCAGACATATTAACTACGCCACCCAATCCCATTTGTTTTTTTATATTTTCTGGAACGTTTTCCTTATCAAGGTAACAATCCCCTTCGTAACAAAAGACCTCTCTCATATTTTTCGGCGGAACTGTAGAACGACAGTGGTAGGTGTGTTTGCTGGTCTTATTAATGCCAAAGTCTCTCCTGCAAGTGCAATTTTTATGTCACTGAATTGCGAACCCAAGACGTCTTGAAAGTATAATGGCTCAAAAATTAAATGATGCTCCGCTTTTATACTTGGTCTTTTAAAAATCCTTAAAATAGGTAGACATGTTGCTCCATAATACTGTTCTTTAATTAGTGGCGATTGGACCAAAATTTGTTTACTAGTATGATCAACATTATCCTCTTTTGGCTTCAGTTTCAAGTCTATAGACGTAGTTGACTCATAAAAAATGAAATCGTCTGCAAGTCCAAGCATACGATTTGCCACAACGGGTAGTTGAAATCGAAAATTCTTTGCTCCAATATAAACTTTTAAAATTCTATTTCTTTCAATAGGCATGCGAACATCATAACCAGCAGTTAAGAAGGTTAAAACAATGTTGGCAATCAAGGCGTCCTGTGTTTTTTGACTTGGTTCTGGTATGGCATGTTCCGTGGGTTTTAGTTTAATACACTGAATTGTTACATGCTCATCGAGTGGAATTAAATCATATAAAACATCATCGGCAAATCCATCTGATAAATGGGTTCCAGGGTCAAATTCAGATGAACTGAACCCCAACATATTAGTAAACTTGGCAGGGCTGATTCTGAGTTTGAAAGTATTACGTGGGTCGTTAAAATATAACTCTGTTTTGACTGCGTCGGTTTGAAGCTGTTTTTTTAATTCCAATCTTATATTTGTGCCAACTGTTGCACGGGATAAAATATTAAAGCTATCTGAAAGATCAGCCACCCATGCAGAGAGTCTTTTTGTAGACTTTTTAAATTGCATGCTTGCCCCAATCTCATCCCAAACCTTAATTCTGTCATTATTACTGCCAAAGATTGGAAGTGGAATAGCTGGTGGTGCTGGTCTAGGTGGAATTATTGGGTCCTCAAAAAATATTTCCGATAATGCAACCTGGTACAGATTTTCAGGCAACACAAGAGGTTTATAGAGAACATTTGAAAAAGAGTTGGATTTGTTTTGTGGAAAGTAATCCATAGAATGGTTGCTGATCAAGGTCAGTGTAAATTTATTCTGATCAAGATTTTGGTAAGTCATCATTTAACGCGTTATGAATTTTCAACGTTTACAACGGCTTTTGAAAGTTCGGGTTCGTAGAAGCTTGAATTTAAAACCTCTCCTTTACTGTCGATGAGTTGATATCGTATTGGACCCAGCCCTGGAAGACGAGAGTGAATATAAAAAATTTCGTTTCCAAAGTTTTGTGTGTAACCCTTATCTCCCAGGTTAATTTTTGTAGTTGCTACTCTGACTGCATCCTTCAGTGAAAATTTTGCAGTTGGTTGTGTGGATGAAACAAGCTTATGAAACTTTCTATGAAAAACTAAGTCATGATTCTCCTTCTTTCCGGCTTGAATTGGGGTGAATCCTAATACCTTACTATGGGTGTGGTTTAAACCAAACGTAACTCGTTGTAATATATTTTGCCAATTCTTTTTCCCAGTTTGCGTCATGTGGCGATACAATTTTACCTTGATTTTTTTCACTGCTAGTTCACTCAATGATGCCTTGATGACCGAGTTGGTACTGTAAAATTTAATCCCACGCTTCTCCAACAACTCGTCCATAGTTTTATTGACAAACTCTCCTCCTCTATCCCCCCATACATACTTTACTACCCCAATTTTAAAGTTTTGCAAAATTGATTTTAATGCCTCTGTCGTGTGGACCTTATCTTTTTTCTTAAGTGGTCGTGTCCACAACTGATGAGTAAAGCAACAACAACAAACTAAATAATAGCCAAACCGAGAATTGCTGTACTTTAATTTGTCCATGACACCGATATCCACGCTAAGTGTGTGAAATGCTCGTGTTACAATTATTTTTGAGCGTGGAAATTTTCTTCTCGTGCGTTTATGTAGAGCATAAGAGTCAAGCTCTAAAAGAGCATTATCAACATCCGTTTTATTTTTGAAATTGGAATTTTTTAAGAAGGAAGTCAGTGTGGAATATCCCAGGGCAGATCCTGGGGTCAAATATTTTTTTTGAACCTGCTGCTTGACTTTGTCTTTTTCCATTTAAATCGAGAGTCGAATTCGGTCCAGTCGTACTCGTCTGGTTTTACAGTGGACAGTGTGGAAGGTTTAACCTTTTCTGTTTGGCCAGGTTTAGCTTGGCTTAGTAATTGCCCTTCCGACCCTTCCTTCAGTAATCCTTTTGATTCTAAGCTTTTAAAGAGCTCCTCTGAAATTATACGGTATACTTTCATTTTCTAAAGGGACTCGTCTGATGAAGAGGGTTGGTCCAAACAATACAACAATGCAGAAATGTAATACTCTTTGACAGCAGATGCTAAAATACGCACGAGAATAATATGATTTGCTATCAACCGTTTCTTTATACTATTTTCTTCCAAATTATGCTTCCTCCGAAAATACGCTAAAAATTCGTCTGCTTTTTTATTTTGAATATCTTCGTGTTTATCGTAATTTATTAAAATTTCCAAAACCGTTTCAATTTGATCTCGGGTACTTTCTTTAATAATTTGCTTCCTCTGTTTCCGGGCAGATTTGATAAGACTTTGAATATAATTCTGATTACGGAGAAGTGCAGTAGGGCTCATAATAAATTTCAAAGTCCTGGTTGTTAGAATCTGGAATTAAAGCATTTCTTACTCGGAGAAACTCTGGAGTTTCTGGTGCTAAATCTAAAATAATGCAACCGTATGGATTTTGTGAAGTTGCTTTACGAAGAGCATTGTACAAAAATTTTGGACAGTCACTTCGAAACTGTCTTCCTACCGAATTGATATAAGTTGGATTTCGCCTCATGCTAAAAAACATTTGCAGCTTACAATTCATACTAATGACCTGAAACTGCACAGGGAATGCTACCTGTGCAGTCAGTATTACACCAACACCTTTATGATGACTGACCCTAGTCATTAAATCACAGACATACCTGTTCGCCTTTCTGTCATGCGAAATACTGGACATGAAATCATCAATCAAAATGATAGATTTAGGAACTAAATGCTCTTCAATTTCTAAAATAGTTGGCACAAAAATTGTGTCTGGAAATTTTTGTTTAAATTCAGCGAATTTGGGTTGCCAAATGCCATATGCAATGATAATTTTCGCCCTAAACCCCAAAATGGACTCATGCAGAGCCAGATATTGTAATAGAGCCTGAGTCTTTCCTGATCCGGAGCTACCTGTATCATTTATATTGATAATAATAATAATGCTCTTCTATACGGCATTTAAGGTATTTCTTTACCTGTAGCCATAAGCGTGAAAGGCCAAGGAAATTTGTACCTAAATTGTAGTCCCGAAATGTCAGAAGGCTCGCTTTCGCTCATGTTTCCGTACAGATTTTAATCAAGTCTGGAATTGGTTTATATCGATTAATTCCAAAAGGTACCGTGTCAATATTGTTTTGACATAATCTTCTGGTTGTTGAGAGCGAATTGAAGACAGATATGGTTTTTGAGAGCACCCTTATGTTACTACCAGAAGCCACCTTATAATTGCTTTCGATATCGTCCTGCGTTTGCCCAATTAAACAATCCTTGTAATATTGGTGTGATAATTTTTTCGCAATATGACGAGGAACCCCAGAAGCTGCCCTTTTCCACTGGCAATATGAACAATAATCAACACCGTCGCAAAACTTACACCAACGCCGAATCGAGTACAATTTGCATCTCAATGCTACAATTTCGACTGCATCAAAGCATTCTAGTGTCCAACAGCCGGGTTTACCTGCATTTTCTGTACTATATAATTCGCTAAGCGGATGTAGGTCATGACAATCTAGAATATCCTTGATACTCTTTAACTTTTCATGGTAATTATTGTCTGGATCTGGGACCCGACAGATTATTTGGTCAGTATCAATGTATCCCAATTTTACATTGCCAAACAAATTTTTGATTTTAAACCAAAATTTGTAGAGCTCCATTTTTGATCGGTCAAGTGCGACAAAACTGGCAGCACATGGCATGGAATATTTTACGGTATTCGGTCGGATAAAAAATACTGAAATCCCTTCCCTTGCGTTTAAAATCTTATAATCTAAGAAGGAGTGACGACTTAATAATCGCTCGGCATCAATCTTGCTTGTACAGATGCACGTTTCCAGATGCTTATCAGAGGACGATAGCATAACACCAAAGATTCTATTGCATATGGATTTTATAAAATAATATCCAATCACATCGCCAGCTAATTTTGCCTCTTTTCTGAGCTCAAATAGCTTTTCAAAAATAGATTTCAGCCATTGTTTTTGAGAGTATTTGAGCCCTCTTATAATAGGTCCGGTTATTTTTAACCCCATGCTAACATAAAATTTCAAAGTGGCAATATCACACACAATTTCCTTTTCATAAAAGTCGAGAATTACTTTTGCAGGAACTACTCCAGTATTAGAGTACAATTGTTCGAATGCCTTTCTCTGAGTTTTGGGTAAGCTGGTTGTTTTTATGGTTTTCTTTTGAGGTGCGAGAGGCATATCCTGATCCCTTTTAAACAACTCTTTTGGGTAATCTAGCTTAACCTGTAATAAATACCCCTTCTCGCCGCATTCATCATACCCTTCAATGTCAAGTTCTTCAAGTTCAGTATCATTCATAAACTCGAAATCAGAAAATGGTAAATATGAATTCATAAGTACTGTTGGATAAAGCCCCACCGCGTCTGCTGATAAAATATGACATCTTTCACTCGGCTTTCCATTGAAACAGTTCAATCTTTCACAATTTGCTTGCAAAAGCCGACAAACTACTTCGCAAATCGGCCCGGTTAAATTAGATTGAATAAAATTTATTTGTTCAATGTCTTTTATGTGCTGGCACTTTTCAGTTAGCTGGCTTGTACACACTGCCCATGCATACGTGCTTAATGTTAAACAGCCGAGGGGGTCTAATTTCATCTTTTCTAAACAAAATCCAACCCAGCTTTTTATTATATCCCCCAAAATAAGCACCCTTGATCTTAAAATCAATATGATAAATTCTGAAAAGTTTTCGCATTGAAAAATTTCATAAACGTGCTTCGATATTGCATACTGTTCTGGTGAGGCTGTTTCATTTGTGACTGGGTCAACCATGAAATCTATTAAAGGAAATTCTTTTTGTTTCAATGCATCGCTGTCTGCAGAAAACATGTGAGGAAACCAAATAGGTTCAGTTAAAAAGTACAAGTTTTCAGCATTGTTGGCGTCAGAATATAGAAAAGGAAAGCGTGATGGATATTCTTGGATGGTATATCCTTTTTTTTGACGTTGAACAAGCCCATTATAATCCGTTGCACCCGTAAAGAGTTGTAGGTCTACGAAACGCAATCCCTTCAATGAAAGTGAGAGTAGCTCGTTTGGGTTTCTATATGTTATTCTACTATGCTTTACCCACTCAGCCTTCAGACTGCCCAAAATACACGGGAGCTCAGCTTTACAAATACCGTGACCGACAACAATGGGTTTTGACTTTAGCCTTACTAATCTGTTGCATTCTGAGCACAAAGCATGCCTATATTCACCTGTAACATGATCATGATCTCGGACTTTTGTGGTATCCTTGAAACTTTTTTTGCACCAATTACATTCAGTAGCCAAAAGAAATGAGACATGATTAGAATGGGTCATATATATCGGTCTGCTGGTTGTTCTTATCAATAGCTCAATTTCCTCGGACAATTGAAACAAGGTTGTTAGGAAATGTTCGATTGGATTGACATCGACGTATGTAATTTCATGCAATAATTGGTTTTTCACCCCATTTATTGGCCCCACAACAATTAAGCTGTAACCAACCACAGAAAGGTTGGCAATGTGGTTTGTGTATATTAAATTTGCTTCGTTTGAAAAGGATTGAATTGCATAATTACTATTTAAAAATTCAAATGCGAAAATGCATTTGTATGGAATTTCTTCATATAAATGAGTGTACTTGAACTCCAAGTTATCAGATTTGGGGAACGATATAATTTTCCCACAATGCACAGCACAAACTTTTTCGTGCTTTTCAAGCCGACCACGGTCAAAGTTTTGGAAACAGTATTGGCAAGTCTCGGAGCGGGGGTTATTTGGTGTACCTAATAAACTATTCAGAGAAATGATTACACAGTAGTGGTATTCAAATTCTACGTCATCGCTGGATTCTGGTAGTTGTTCCCCTGTCTTAATAACGGACCGTTTGAGCAGCAACAAGTCAACGTGGTGTTTTTTTATCTTGGCACTAGGTCGAATAACATAAACCTGATTACCCTCTGATGCAAATACAGTGACGGATATATCTGGATTTCTTTCCTCAAACATATCTAGATTTTCTACTTCGAGACCGTACATGCAATCCGTAAAATCAATCTCTTTTGTTATTTGGTTCTGTCTAAACAATTCTACATATGACTTTGGATTTTGAAATAATCGTTTAAGTCTTGCTTTATCAATTTTACACAAATTTTCATACGATACGTTAGGCTTATCTGGTAGCCTGATACTATCACGTTTTAATGAGTACAAAATGCATCTGCAAAAACAAAGCCCATCTTCTCCTCGCGGATTTATAAAGTGTCTTTTTGGTAGACCAACGATAGGTATATATCCTCTCGCCCGAATTGGCTTGAATTTCGTGATACGAACTAACATAGAATTGATTGAAACCAGTTTCATACCACTTTTTCCGTCACAATAAACTGAAAGGGACAGGGAAATATAATCCGAAAATGAAACAAGATTGGGCAAAATATACTGAGGACTAAAAATTCTATTGAATGGTGTAAATAATTCAACCTCTTTATTTTCAATCTCTTCTTTATCCGTTAGTGTCAAAAGAAGAGTTATAGATGCTCGAATATTTTTGTGAATAGCCAACGCCTGCTTCATTATCGATTCCAGGTCATTTAAAACGTAGTCAAATGTCTCTGACACTTTCGAGAGAATTACATTATCAAAATCGCACTCAAATGCAAGAATTACATTATCGTATAATGACTCGACCATTTGGAATTTTCCGGTTTTAAAAGTATGTGAGAGAGGAAGTGTGTGACCAGCGCCTTGTTGGATATGCAGATGTGACATTAAATCTTCCCGATAAGTTTTGCAAACATCACAAAAATGTCTGATAAAATTATGCCGCTCATGCTCCCGATGAGAACTAAACGATGATCTGCAACTTGGAAAACGACACACCAATAAACGAATAATCTTTTCTTGGCCGCATTCATCAGTTATCCTTTCAATATGTAATTCTGGCCTACATGCTATTCCTTCTAGATCTGCCATAATGTACAGAGTAGTGAACCTGAAATTTGCAAATTGAGCAAAATACTTGTACGATTGACAACTCTTTCCCTACAGAGGAAATCTTTGAAAAATACGTTTGGTTCTGTGGATGGTTATAGTGGGAATCGGAGCACTGGACTGGACTGGACTGGTTTACTTTCAAACTGGAAAAGAGGCGTGAGAGTAGGGAACAGATGTTTGAAGCTGCAAAGTGGAGGATTTGGTTCATTGGCTTAATTTAATGTTTTTGGGTCTACTAGTTGTAGCCTGCTCGCTAATGTAACTCGGTGATGTATTCCCAGTACGTGTCTCTCTCCCCTGTGAAAAAATAAGGTGGTGGTCAATGCGTAATCTCCTATATTCACTCAGCAACAAAGAGAACCCCCGATGAAACATTCTGTCCCTAAAACGCTCACTTGTAATTACATCCTCAATCACCAAATTTTGAATTCCAGTGCACCTACTCAATTGAACATAAGACTGATTTACAAACATTTCATTACGACCAAGTCGCAAAACAGCCTTGTCAAAAGTCTGAGACTGACTTTTGTGAACAGAAATGCAATGAGCAAGATTAAGTGGTATGAATGATATTCGATAGGATGTGTCGGTACAATTATCATGAATTGTATCACTTATCCTTGGAATTGGAACTAAATCAAACAACTTTTTAGACCGTACATTGTCAAACTTAACAAATACAATAGATGGAAGGGTCTCATTTGGTTCATTTGGATCAAATACGATGCCATGCACTTGACCAAAAGTGCAATTACTTAAAAATCCATAAACATCCAAATTACGGGTCAGGTATACCTTGGCATTTAGACATAAGGGAAATGCTAAATTTGGGTCGTATACTACCGGCGATTCTGGAACCTGCTTTGGCTTAACAAGGACAGTTGGTCCCTTCATCGATAAAACCTTTTTATAATTATAGTCTCGTATCTCTTCATTCGTGCAGTAAATTCTGATACTATCATCAAAAGAGCTTAATTCTTCCCTTGTAAGGTTGCCTATGTATCTTCGTCTCAAGCTTTCAATATTTACATCACTCATTTTTTTGGATCTCAAATTATTCAACAAATTGCTCAGTTCCATACAACCTTGCTGTCTCATGGCTTCCTTCAAGAAAAATACATTTGAAAACCCTCTGTACAACTGTTGGCCATGTCTAGCAAATGCCCCAAGTCTTTCCGAATCTGACCACAGGCTGTGAGTTGCAACGGGTAATAATTGTGATGCATCACCAGAAATAATTACCGTCAAATTTGAGAAAGAACCAGCACTTCCACAAATTCTTTGTAACGCAGCATCGATAAATGCAAAAAACGAAGGAGAGAGTGTAAAAATTTCATCGATTATTATACCGCTCACGTCTGCAAATTTCGCAACCAATTTCTTACTAGGCTTAAATTTTTTGGCAAGAGATTCAAAGTCACTGTTTAAATAAAAAAGATGAAACAGGGAATGAAGGGTTTCACCACCAACTGCTTTGGATCCAGCTCCAAAAGGCGAAGTACAAACTAATTTTAAACCCTTTTCCTTAAACTTGGTCTGAATTGCCCGAAGACATTGGCTCTTACCCGAGCCTACGATACAGAAATACTATGTACTAAACTATGTACCATCAGAAATATTAAAAAACCTACCTGCAAGTCCAGTTATTAAGCAACGTAGTGGAGTAGATAAACTGCCACTTAAGTAGTTATCTACAAAGTCAAAAAGTTGTTTCTGGGATGGGGTCGGTATAATCTCCTTTTCTTCTACAAAGTAATTCTCGTCAAATATCCCTTTATTCTTTTTTACGAAACCCGAAAGTTGTTTGATGGAAAACTTTTCTAAAATCTCAAAGTACTTGGGATCAGTAAATAATGCAAACTTGCTTTTGTCTGAAACTGTTGCTGGTTCCATCAACAAACTCAAAGTGCGATGGGAATGCATGATTTTTTGGGCTTTTATACTCCCTGAAATCAACGTTTGCATAATCAAAACTAGTTTATATTGCATTCACCTTGTGGTGATTCTGTTCCATAATGCCGATACCTTCCAGTTTCAGATGAAACAGGATATGACTCACCCCAAAATGTGACTCATCCCAAAATACTGGCAGACAACCGGACCAGTGCTGAACTCGCATTGGCAGAAAATACCACAACCGTCTATTTGGAGGCGTTCTCTATTCGTTGAGCAAACGAATTGAATCGAACGTTATTTGCAACGACAAAAACCGGTTTGCACCATCCTACGTTGCAATGCAAGTAACGCACAGTTCCCGTAGCATACCCTTCCGCTTTTCCGGGTTATATAAAAGCTGAAAAACAACAGTGTTGGTTCATTCACATTTACAACTCCAAACCTCTCTCTCCAACTAATGCAAAGCTTAGTAAACCGACAAATTTACTACATTAAAGACATTCTCACTCATTCCAATTCATTGAAACTAAAACTCTTGCAAAAACCAAAGTCGAATTTTACAATGGACGCGAAAAAAGATGAAATTGTAGTTATAGACATCTCATCTGATGAAGAAGAAAATCCGCAGGCTTTGGTGCCAACCGTGAGGTCAAGACTTGATGCTCCAGAATTAAAGCACAGATTCATAACTGAAAAACAAATGGAAAGTCTGCTGATGGCTCCTATTAAAGCAGTTTCAACCAAGCCCAGCAGGAGGGAAGTATTATTAAACAAAATACGGCAGGAAGACGGGTTGACCCTTTTACAAAACTGCCCAGAGAGGTTAGTAAAAGTAATTGGGGTGTCTTGAAATATCATATAATTATGTTTTTTTATGAAGAGAGGAGCTATTTTTCGATCACATCACAACCAAGCGTGTAGGAATGGTCTTTATAAGACCATTTAAGCATATCCTTAAACAAGCCTGGTACGCATACTTCATGAAACTAAGCTTTCTCCAAAAAGACGGGAAGGACTGCAGCTTTTTCAAGATTGTGTACGGTGAAATTTTGCAGTCACGGCAAATTATTTTGGATCAGCTTGACGAAATCTCAAGGGTTAAAGCTGGAGAGTTGACACCGCGATTAGCCAACAGCCCATTCAATAAATGCGACGACCGAAAAAATGTATCTGAATTTTGGTCTAAATTTCACACGGACTACACAAACAGTGAAAAGTTTGCAGTACGTCAACATAAGGACATTGAGGGCATTTGGACGCTTAAGTTTTTTCAGCCCAAGGCTTCCAACTATGAAGACTGGCATGGTAAAATACAACGACTGGATATACAGAAGCATGCATTTATTATTTCATTTCTTTACAGGATCAACTATTACCATGAGCCAAGGGCATGCACGGGAATTTGCAGATCGTTTGCTGGACTGTCACAACTTCATCACAGATGAGATCAACTATAACGAATGACACTTTATTCATTGTATCAATTTACAAGAAAGATGAAATAAATGAGCCATCGAGCTCGGTTAAACTCATTTGCATTTACTTCCGGTTACTTTATTAAACTTATTGAAAAACCTTATCATGGCCCCTACTGGTTTCATATTCTGGACATCAGAAACAAGCATATTTTAGCATTTGGTCAGTTTAAATTTAAACACCAACACTCACACAAGTCATCCATTTCAAGTCCTCCTCTAAAATGGTAAGTAATACAATAAATACAAAAAAGCAGAGTAATAAAGTTTTAATTTAATTTTCAAGGAATCCAATACCCCAGCAAACGGGACAGTGTGCTTCGATTCGTTGCATGAACGAAGTCTTTCGCGTTGGACCCTTCTAAGCGATGGGGTCATTGTAGCAGAATTAAATGAAAACACTGGGAGGTTTTCTGTTCTAAAAGTATTTACAAACTACACTGAGCTTTTCCAGGATGTCCGTAGACGGAAACTCGAATGTCTACTTCGGGATGCAGGGGTCCTGGTCACTGCTTGCATTTCCACGTATGCGTCCACCCCACACGGGACGCGAGTTTTCTTACACTGGGGCTACGACTTTCAAAATCACATCGCCTCAGCGGTGGATTCCAACCTAGATGGTGACAGACGACAGAACCTATTCACCTTAGCGAGAGCTTTGGGTGATAGGTGCGACTACTTTGGCCTTCGATATATGCTGGAGGGATGGCTTCGTACTGCCAGAGCCACCCCAAACAAAAGTGTTTTCTGCCTGGGGAACCTTCACAAGAAAGATTTCCACCAAGTTACGTGCTTCTCCTCACCTTTTTATCGATGTATGTCGTGTCGTGTGATGAAACCCAGTCTTTTCCTTCTCTTCAAACACATGAGGAACCATCATAACTTTCACTTTGTGCATGAGCAACATATTTCAAAACTTTTACCATTTTAATCTGTTAGTACTCAGCCAATCCCCTGAACTGACTAAACTCGGGGGGAAATAAACTGCAATATAATAATTGCATTTATATACCTTTTGCTATTGTGTATTTGCAAAAATTTATTTAGCCATAATCCGGTCTCATTCATGCATACTAATTG
>JAQIWQ010000255.1:0-20376 GCA_034695825.1 Folsomia inoculata | reverse complement strand
ATCAGTTAATAGTTATTTTATTTTAATTCTAAAATGGAAGGCGAGCTTTCTCTACCGTATACAACGGTTTATTTATTATGCAGCAGCAATCAGAAATATTTGGAACTAAAGTCGAAGGGGAACTGCGACTTTACCTTTCGATCCATCCATGAAGCAGTTCCTTTACAAATGGAAAAAAGTCAACTGCGAAAAATCGGCTAATTTAATTTTCAAAATTTTGGAAAAAAATCGAAAAGAGTGTTTGTTCAAGAACGAGGACAACGGATTTTAAGGAAGGTGGAAAGTCTTGTATCTTTGACAACGATACACAGCAGAGTATCACATCATACTCGTAGTCAGTGATGCATATTAAGAGTATACATTTTTTTATACTGAAGAATACACGTTTATCGAAGTCATTTGCCGTGGAAAGCATGCTTACAGGGATGGGTTCGCCTTTGTGGACGGTAATAGCAATGAAGATGAATCAGATACTGTCTCTGTGACCCCGGAGTAACATCTCAGCGTTATTGTGTTGGGCCTGGATAATACTTCTAGAATGCATTTTATTCGGTATGTGAATAAAACGGAGTACTACATAGAAATTCTAATTGGTTAGTTATCAACAATGCGGCAATTATTTTATATATAGCTCACTGCCCAAATCTCACGATTACTTGCGTAATAATCTCTCCGCAATTGTAATGAAAGGATATACCAAGGTACAGTACAATGTATATATAAAACATACATTTCGAATACACCACTTGCCCACTTGAATTAGTTGGTCAGAATGCCACTTTTTGCCCACTGTCCAAATGCATATAAGACAAGACTACTCACCAAAATAAGAATTCGTGTTAAAGATCATATTCTGGAGGTGCATTAAAGGCTCACAATGTACAAATAACAAAGTATTCGGAGTATTCTAAAAAGGAAAACAGTATTCGATGGACCAAAGAAACTTACTTAATCCTAGTAATCTTATTTCTTATAGGTAGCTGAAAACTCGTTGCCAAATGTTATCCCATTGCTGGCAGGGAAAACCTATCATGAATTCATAAAACACTGCCAATAATTCCGAAGCTCATTTGGACGACTGTGACTTCATTTGGAAGGAATTTTCTGAAAAAGTGTACAAAACAGGCTTTGCAGAAGATCAAATTGAGATATCACTGTTTAACTTGAATTGGAAGGTCCCATTCATTAAACCCCCACCGACTTTTATATCCATCCGTTTTCATCGTATATGGAGTAACATCTTGTAAGTTTCATTTAATGGGTAAAATTAATCACGGTTTAAATCAAAACGTTTTTCAGGGGTCGAATATTGAAAAAATTTGTTACGGAGCCCGACTCTCTTTTAAAATGCTATAGGACAACATAGAAAACACTGCAGAAGCACTAAAAAATCGTCCATATTTTTATTTCACATGGTCCTCAAAGTTATCCCATGATGACTTTACTAAATTAAGTCTTGGGGATGATTCCTTGCTAAATTTTGTTCAATTCATGTCCAAACGTGGACACCTAAACAATTCTGCGTTTATCATTGTAAGCGATCACGGAATTAGGGCTCCTGAACAGGTGCAATTGAACCAACAAGGAAAAATAGAGGTTCGAATGCCGGCGTTGTACATTGTCTTGCCCCACTGGTTTACGGGCAAGTATCCCATGGCATTCAAGAACATTCAGGATAACTCTGCAAGGCTGACCTCGCCCTTCGATATGTATGAAACGTTAAAAGTTTTTATGAATCTAAGCCAATTACAAGAGCCTGATAGCAACAAACCCAAAACCACACGTGCTACTCACGAAGGCCGAAGTTCAATAAATTTATTTCAGAGGATTCCCTCTGACCGTTCTTGTCTTGAGGGAGAAGTATCGCTACATTGGTGCGTTTGTCGTGGTGCTCGAGATTACCGCCCAGTCTTGCTTGACGCAGACGACGTCAAGTATGCTGTACAGAAGTGCGTCGATTTTATGAATTATGTCTTAAAACCAGTCGCAGATAAGTGTGAGGTTCTAGAATTAGAAGAAATAGTAGCTGCGTGCGTATCATATCGATTACCGAACTATTATCGGACCCAAATACTCTGGAATTTCTAGAGGTTTAAGAGTTTACTTTAAAACGATTCCAGGATTTGGATACTTTAGTGGAACGGTGGTGCTGCAGGATGTGAATAATGGGACGTGGACAATGGGCGATGAAGTGATACGACTTGATCGTTACGATAAGCAAAGTTGGTGTGTTACACAAGAGTACAAATCTTACTGTTTGTGTCATGAATCGTACAGGGATGAATTAGCAGAGGATTATTAGAGATGTCTAATGACATTTTCTGTAGCATTCTCATCGTGTAAATTAATAAAGTAATTAATTACTTCGAAAGCTTTGGATTAATAAAGAGTTCTACATTTTAAACATGGCATCCGATCAATCCAATAAAAATCAAACCAATTAATAAAGTACATAAATTCCTTTCTAGCTCTGCTTTGTCTCGTCAAGGGCTGACTTAGGGGAAGCGTTTTTGTTTAAATTAAATCAAGTCAGGAAATGTATTGGATAGTAAAGGAGTCCAGTCCCATATACACTGCAAAAGAGGCACACAGTAGTTACCACACAGTGAACACTGTCAGAAGAGTGATGATTATTGTTTACTCATGATAGTACCACTTTAATCAACCATCGTTTATTAGCATTCATTCCGCAGATGCATGGCGATTGATGATGAATGGTTTGGATGCATAGCACAACCGACTTCCGCCTCTATGATATATTTTAGTATTTTCAAGATTAAGCAATATTAAGAATCACCACATTATTTTTATCGAATGTTGAAAAAATGTTTCGCCTTGCCCTACTTGTTTAAAGGCAAGTATCCTTTGGGATTCAGGATCACTCAAAGCTGACCTCGCCCTTCGATATGTATCAAACATTAAAAATTTTATCAGCCGCAGGTAAGTATGAGATTCTAGAATTGAATAAAGTAGTGGCTGCGTATCATATCGATTACGGCACTATCGTCGGTCCTAAATACTCTAGAATTTCTAAAGGTCTACAAGATTACTTTAAAACGATTCCACTAACGATAAGTTGGTTCCTTTAGTGGAACGATGATGTTGCAGGACAGTAATAATGGTACGTTGAGAATAGACGACAAAGTGATACGACATGGTCATTACGGAAACGGAAGGCAAAGTTGATGATTGATTTCGCAAAAGTTTGTGGTGCTAATAAAAGGGGTGGGAATCGGAGGGAGCGAAACGCGGTCTTATGTCGTAAATCCATAGACGCTTTATTAGATGTTGATGAGTTACATGTCTGAAGCCACCTCCACTCCTGTAGAATTATTATCATGAAAATTAATAAAGTACATAAATTCCTTTGTATCTCGTTTATTATTAAAACTATAAATACATAAAGATGTAATAATAATATGATGCATAAATCCACCCTCCTTCCTTGTTGTATATCTGTCTCATTTATTTTGTTGAGCAACCAAAGAGAAGTTTTTTAAGACTTTTTGAGAGAGGTTATGTAAATGTTTTAATTGATGGTGGTACTGCATAGTAGTGTATCTTAGGTTTTAATTGACCACCTCAACCAATGAATCTTTTTCTTTTCTCAGATGAATAAATGATAAAGGTTAATTTAATTAATAATCTCATCCTACCGATAAAGCAAAGTTGCATAAGTAATGATGCATAATATGTAAATGACGAGGTGGGTGAGGTGGGTGCCTTTAAGGGAGATATTATAATAAGAAATGTTAATAATTAGTCTAAAAGTTTTATATAAGGTGGAGGATATTGCATGGTAAATAGTTGGTGGCACTCGATCTCGCATTTTAATAATATGAATTAATGAATGATTTATCTGAACTTATTGAACGAAGGGATCCGATGTCTTGGTTTTCTGTATGTAATTTGGTGTGTCTTCTATAGTCACTCACTTTTGTAAGTTCATTTTATTTTGGTGAGAAATATTATACGGGGTTGATTAGTTGATTGTCCGGTGTGTCCCTTAAGTGCAGAGTGGGGGACGGTTATATAAGGGGTTTTACTGCATAAAGTGAAGCGTGTATCTCGAGGACATTCGACAATGTCCCTTACTACATTTGTAAACTAGGTTTAAATACGCACCGTTATATTGTAATAATAGTTATAGTTAGTCTAGAGCTATGTATGTATTATAAGCCCCTTGCAAGGTTGCATGGGTAATAAAAATGGCTGGTTGGCGTTCATGTAAAATCCTATCCTATTCATGACAACGACGACGTGTTATGTAAGTAATTAAATTATTATTCTTATTAGTTCTTGTACGAGTTTGCAGATAGAAGATGGCATCACGTTGGTTTGGTTGAGTTAAGACCAGACCAGACCACTGAACTGCATAATGGAGGACAATATTAAGCGAGAGACAGCATTTCCTGACCTGACCTATCTGACCTACCTATACCTACCTAGCGGACTGACTGAATGACATGCAACGCAAGATCAGACCAAACCATGAGAAGGTCATCATGATGTGTGATGGCATTGATTCATGAATTATTCCTTCATGGAGTGGGTGTGTTGTTTGATCTAGGGGACACATCATCCATTAGGGTCCATCCATTATACGTGGATTGGAGGAGGTTCAGTTCAGATCAGTTCAGTTGGCTGACTCACTCACTACTACTCGGAACCTGTAAAGAAAACGAAAGGAAAGTTTATAAGAAGAAGAGATACTTATTCATGAGATTAGTGATGTCTGTTAGACGGTTGGGTTGGGTTGGCTTTCTCTTCCAACTTTCTCTGTTCGTTGGAGGAGAGAAAGTTGAGGAATCAATATACATAGTGGTGGGGAAGAGTCAACTCAACTCTGACGTCATTCTCTACTTCCGCCTGTCAACTATCATCATGGATGATGAGCTTGTTGCATGCAGCCATAAAGTGGTGGACTGTTAGATAAAAGCACAATATTTTGGTTTGACATGAGTTTGTACTCTAACCATACCACAAGAGATAGATGATTGTTACAGTGTTTGACGTTTACTATTATGAGCTCATTTTCAGAGATAAAAGACTCTTCATTACACTACTGCAGAACTGTAATAGTCATGTCCCTTGGTCCAATTATAGTATGATGCATAATACATATGCATTATGTTAGCATAATAATGTCTGATTAGTAAGTTGATGGTTAATCTTGACAATATGCAAAACATACCTTTTTACTTATTATTCAACGTTCTTGGGGCACACCATATATCACTGCCTTCCTTCGATATGATACAGTCTATAGATCTTACTGACAACATTCCTAAATCTCAAGCTACAATCTCATCTCCAGACGTTCTTCATTCATCTAGTATGCTAATCTCTAAGGGTTAAGATCCAATTTATGTCCAAGTCAATTTATCTTCACTTCTTGGGATTTTTATTGGAAAATGTGTATTGTATTATGCAAAAACCCACCCGTTCATGCAGCATGATGCATAGACAGATTGCATACATAACTCATGATGATGTCTTTCACTCCTGTATTTAGCATAGGCTAAACAACAAGATGACCTTGGTAGTGACAAATGAGGCAATTGCAGCATGGTCCAGTACATAACATTCAAGTAAAGACCATCATTATACTATACACATCTGATTCACCTAGGGATTGCCACTCCACAATCTGTATCCGGCGAAACAATGGCGAAAAAGATGGAATTGGGTTACTGGAGATACCGTGGGGTCAGATCACATTTCAACTCAATCTCATGCTGCATGCATTGTCCATTTCTAATCCCAACCTATATTGTCTTTCTTTGACTAAAAATAGTTGGGCCATTCACTCCGCTACATTCTGCAATATCTGGAACTACCCTACACTGAAAAGAACTACTGTCTGCCGGAAGGGGGTGTAACCAAAGAGTCATGGGCGGATGGTGAACGAGACAAGATAAGGGCGACATACCCACCCGGACTGCCATTTCCAAATGTGCCCTATCTCATAGATGGTGAACTCCATGTCTCCGAGTCAAAAGCCATCATGCGATACATTGCACGTACATACGCCCCCAACCTCCTGGGGACTACACCCGAAATCCAAACACGCGTCGACATGCTGGAAAACTTTCTTTATGACTTTTGGTACATGGAGTTTGCCGGTATGGTCTATGAGAATACGGTGAGTTGAGTAAGCGTTTAATTGCTATTGTATGTTATATACATGACCCTTGGCCTATTTATATGCTTTGATGCCTTGACTTGAATTCTAATCGTATATAGCCCGAGTCCATTGCCCATTTCAAGGCTACCTATCCAGCGAAGTTGGGGTCCATTTCACGATTTATTGCTGACAATGTTTGGGCAGCAGGACCAGAGGTGAGTGAAACACCCACAAATAAATTATGCAATTATTAACAAATCTATGTAGGTGATTTGGTTAATGTGCACTAACTACAATTCTGTAATTCTGTGGGTACAGATCACCATAATGGACTTTTGGCTGTGCGAATTCTTGGCGCATCTTACTGCCTACGATTCAGCCATTCTTAAGCCATTCCCAAATCTTGAAAAGGTGCGAGATAATTTCTTTAAGCTACCAAAAATTGTTGCCTACATGAAAAGAGGGGACTTTATCCATCGGCCGTGTTACTCTCCAAGGGCTAACATGCAGCTCTAATCTAATGATACATTTTATATGTACATGCTCCAATCCAATAAAGTCCAATTCGTTCTAGGGAATTTGTAAGGGAAAACAGGAACGTGTGTTGGAATTATTTAGCATGTGTTTCAAATTATTCATTCAGCACTTTGCCCTTTTGAAAGTACTGTAAATACCATGTGGATGTAGACATAGTTGTGTAGTAGAAAGGTAGAAAATGTGTCCATTTCGCAAATTGTCTACGTATGACGATGAAAATGACAATGAAATAAAAATTGGATACGAACAAAGGCTCTAAAACCCTCGAGTACAACAGAGTTGGTTGTGTCAATTAGTTGGATTCATGGCCTCCAGCAGTCAAGTCAGTAGAGTGGACAAAGTAAGTGAGTTTGCGAATATGAGAGAGAAAGTGGGCACAATCCCTACGGAAAAGAGAAAGCACGACTACTAAACGAATGATATGATGATATCGGGTGGATATGAGGCTGTGACAAGAAAACGAGGGAGCCATAACTCTCGAGTGTATGTCACCTTCACTTTGGTTGTCCATAATCTTTACCATACCACACCATGCCATACTATGCCACCCACCGAGACAGCCAAGCAAAGTCAAGACGTTATTACACGAGCGACACGTAACGTAACGTAATATGCGCCAGACAAACAAACGTAGTTGATTTGATTTCATCTCTAATCTTTCTCACTCTACTTTCTCGACTAGACTCACCTTATCCTAAGTTGACACTAGAGTTTGTTTTGATAACAAGCGTTTCCTTCTTCAATCAAAGGTAAGACTCGGAAAGCTCAAAGTCTGTTGTAGTAGTTGGGGTTCTCGTAGCCACGGATAAACCTGCACCAATACCCGACTCTGAATGTTCCTGGTATACAGAGCCGGCCAACACTTCAATTTGTTCGATATTTTTGTTCTTTCCTTGCCCTTGGGTGGGTGGTGGTCCGTGGGTGGGTTGGTGTGGGTCTTCAATAACTTCAACCCTTCTCCGGGCCACGTTCTTTTCTTCCAACTTAACTCTTAGTAATTTTAATCTTTCTTCCTTTTGTCCAAGAATTTTTTGGAGATTTTCATTTTCTCCGAGTAATTTGGAGTAGCGTTCTTCATCCTCTTTTGTCGTTCCACCCTCCGGGGCTGAGGATCTGTCTGAGCGTTCTCCACTGCCTTCTTGCCATACTGCAATCACTTTGGGGACAAACACTAAACCCATTGTGATTAGGGAAGAGAATATTATAGCAAGTGCAACAAAGGCAAAGGAAGCATCTTGTTGGGAAGAGATGATCATTGTAACGGGGGTAGTTATTAGACATAACACGGCCACGTTGTAGATACTCATGGCCACGAGACGGGAGTCATTTATATGACGAACTTTAAGGGATCGTGTTTCATATGAGAGAAACAGTCCTAGCACCAGGAGAAGACCTTTGAAGCTGTAGGTTAACCCTGAAAATACAATATGATGACACATATTGGTCATGAATCTTGGCAGAGTTGCATATGGTAGACTTACCCAACCACATGTTGTTATAATGGGATTCGCAATGTTCGAGAATGGGTCGTATTCTAACATCTTCATCAGTATCTACAGGCTCTGAAGGGAAATGTTCCTCGACACGACGAAGGGGGTCCACTAATGTCCAAATTGAGAGGTAAATCACTTCAATGCCAACCAAAGTAGCTACCAACAGGTACAACTTCCAGGGTTGGATTTTGTGCTAAAAATATGAAATATGACGCGTAGTGTTAGATTTATTACCATCGGCCATCTACTACCCTGGGGCCGAGTTCTGGGCTTGGCTGAGCATGGCTTTGGCTTATGATAATTTCTTTCGTTGTTGCTGCCTTACCTTTGTGGCTGACTTGTTTTTCGTGGTGAGCCTATGAACCCTCCAAACCTTTGAGAACATGGCTCCATACCCGAGTGTGAAACCAATGGAGAGGATCCATTTCCGGAATGTACACATGACGGAGAAAAGTCGCTCTGAGACGAACTGGCCATCCAGTCCCACCAGGAACACGGTGAGGAAACAAAGGATGTGACCGATGAGCATGAGCGTGTTGGTCACTGGGTGGGACAACTCAATTACCCTACAACGTGATAATCAGTTATCGACATATATTCAGCAGTCCATTGTCTCTTGAACCCCACCCACAAAAACTCACTTGCGGTCCCTAAAGTTGTATGTGAAGATGATGAGCACCAGCCCCCAAACGATCCCTACACCTGCTACGGTACTCATAGAGATGTAGAGAGAGAGGGAGACGGTTCTTAGCACAGTTTTCTCTATTGTACGGTCCTGCGGTACCTTTCCACCTATAACCAACCAACCAACCACACCCACCTGAACTCTTGTTCTGAACATTGGCCGCGTTTTACTTACCGACCCACTGTTCCTTCCCCCTCCAGGTTAAATTATAGTTCTCAATGTCGTAGTAGCCCAGCAGATTATACTTTCCATCAATCATTTGCTCCACTTGGGTCAGAGCAATACGGTCACCTTGTTCAGAGAATGCTGTTCGACCCTGCAAAACCCATTCATTGGGAAATATTTCAACAGATTTTCAATGGTTCATCAAGACATACGGAAACACCCAGAAAAGCCGTGTCATCCATGGCGTTATAGATTTCTTCAGCAATCTCTCTATTCGTATAGGTGAAGTCTTCCAGTCTCTTGTTCTTCTTGGCTAGCTCTGTAATTGTCCTATTGAAGGCTGGCGTAAAACATAAAATAAAGTCATTTAGTATGAAGGGCCGATCCAAGAGATATTCATTTGGCGTGGTCTACCTAATGCGACAGCCCACACAGCATCATATGCTAATGGAGCTTCCTGGTAGCCTTCAGGAAAACGTCCCTCATCAACATCGAACCCTGTTTTCTTTAGCTCTGCATGCAGTCTCTGTCGGAAGTCGTCAGTAGTCTTGTGCAAAAGAATAAAACATGTAAAGTTTATCCTCATTGTCTTGTATTTAGTCTCTCACCATGCCGGATGTAGTTCGTTTGGTGTCTTGATACCACATCACAGCCTCCGTGGTAAGATGACCATCTGCTGCTAGTCTCATCTCTTCTTTTGTGCAGGTGATGTTTTCTGCTTCCAACCCGGTTTCATACCAGTTGTTATCGTACCACCCTAAATTGTAATACATACTATAGTTGACGGACTGACGTACATTAAGACTAAGGTATACATAGGTTAATGGTTGGTAGACTCACCAATAAAGAACCAGACATAACTCTTGCCAAACAATTTTTGTTTATAAATTTCACATAAAACCCTTCTTGCAGCTACGACATAAAAGAGTCCCACAACAATGCGAGCATCTTGTCTTTTAAGGTTACGAACTGCTTCTGTAGGGTCTGTGAGAAAGCTTTGTCGTGTGACAATCTCAATCTTTTTGTCTTTACAACGTTCTTCTAAATCTTCGACCGTAGAAATGAACACTTCTTCTGCCTGCTGAAGAATGGCGACTCGAGACCATCCAAATTTTTCCATGAGCTTGATTCGTGTAGGATTGTGCACGGTTGCGGAGGGATGCGTCCTGAAATTTATTGGAGTGAGTTTGTGAATGTTTCCATTTAAATTTTGTAGTAAAATTGTAACCAACCTGAACAACGTCTTGAACCGATTACGGTCCGACAGAGCTGGACTCGACGCCCCGTAACACAACTATATAAGGGACATGGGAAATGGTTATAATGATGGTCATTTGGTAAATTGTTATTTTATTGCACATACAACAACTAGATTCCACTTTTTGGCAGCTTCAGCAACAGTTGTACAAACGGTAGAGCATCCAGCAAGGAGCATAAGTTTGATGGGGTCATTATAAAGGAGATCATACATCACTGCTGCACCCAAGCCAGGCTCACACTGCAACAATACACAAAAGAAATCAACATTGGACATGAATGTCTTGTCATGTGGTCATGAATGTCATAATGACAGTCAATCTTGTCTAATTCTAAAACAGAGATGCCTTTATCTTGATCATCTTTTCTCAACTGTTTTTTCCAAATGATGGGAGCAACTGCAAATATCCTAAGTATAGTTGCTTTCGCGTCTCATTTCATTTAGAATTTAGTAAGGTTTGGCTCATCTTTTTCTTGGCCCACATTCGTTAGATTCAACTCGTATAATACAAATGCAATACTATGTAGAACTGAGCTAAAGGTGGACGGAAATGGATTTGTCACACTATGTGTCGCAAAAAAGAAGAGAAATGAGAATTGCAGTTGTCACATTCTCACCCACACGGGTTTATTATTATGGGGACGGCAGTGATTGCAACAACCTCGAGACAACCGAGAAGTCGTAAGTAACGTCGGTAGGTTGTTTAAGTTATGTCTAATATTACCAACTTGACTTTTTACTTGCCTCACTGTCATTCCAGTGTAACGTAAGCTTATAATTTGGAAGAAGGTCTTTGTTGTTGTTCACGTCATCCAGGGCCATCTTTGCTGCGGGTTGACATGCCTGCAAGCAAAGCACCAGGATTCAGATGAACCACCGAATATGGGTGAATCATTAAAAGTATACCTGCCCCCCTTGCCATCCACCTGTGCCATGGATTGGAAAGATGCCCCCAAGATGCAATTCTCTTCTCTTCTCTTTAGATTTATTCCCTTCTGCACTTGGGGAAGAAAGAAGGAAACAAGACAGCACCTCCCACGCCAGCAGATAGACGACCCATCGACCCAACAACCCACCAAAATAACCATCACCACCACCACGCATAACACCACACAGGAATCTCATCTTCTTCTCCAACTGAGATCACTTTCTCCAGGGGCGAATGATGATTTTGACGAAGATGAGGATGATGGGGCACTGGGGGTACGAGTTCCACCCAGCATCACCCACATATGGACACAACTCAACTCAGACACAACCTGACTGTCTCGGCCACCACAACCACCACCACCACTCCCACTCCACCACAATACCTGGACTGCTTTCACCTATGACCTCAGCATGATTGAGTACAGACAGATCATTGAGGTCAGAATTAAGGGGTTGACGCCTACGAAGCTTGTCATGTCACAGTAGGGACAAGTTATCCATCCATGATAAGCCAACCTATTATGGTTAAGATGATTATGGCTGTCCTGTCCTGTGGCACCTGGGAGGCAGCGGGAATGAGACAAGACAACCAAGAACAGAACATTCATGAGAGACCAAGAAAGAGAGAGTTTTAGGAGTTTTCTAGGAGTGAATGTAAGTAAAGTAAGTGGTGTTGGTATTGGTTTGGTTGGTTGGTGTGGATGGGGAAGGAGCTGGATGGATTTCTCGGGGCTCACGCGATTCGGCGTGTTACTACAACCCCACAGGACAGGACAGGACAGAGGGCCGGGTGAGTGGCACAGCCCCCACCAACCACTATCGCCACCACCGATATCCTTTTCTTGCTTACTCGACTCTACAGGCTTTCACTACGATATGAATGCTCCATACTACTACTACTTCTGCAAATAAATGCATGCATAGTGGATGGATACCCGGGGAAAGCAGTAAGTAGAGCTTTCTCCACTACTTTCTCTCCGACCAAACTTACTCGGCTATCTCACAAACTAACGGGAGAGTCACTTTACTAGCAGAATTCACCTCACCAACCAGCCAACCACGATGTACACCACACCACTAAACACACTCTCATCTTTCTCTTACATACCGAAACCGGTTTCTGCACCATTCGCACTTTCTACCAAAACCTGACCAAAGTGTATAAGTACCCTCTACCTACCTATGTATGTATGTGGATACCTACACTGTTCTTTTTTTAGTCTTTTACTGCTGGGTCTAGTCTTGGAAAGTGATGCCATCCATGCCATGCCAGGTAGTGGGGCAGCCAATAATGCAAATTTAATACACATACATGAACTTACTCTTGCTTGTTACAGAGTAGTGGTGGTGAAAGCAGCTTTGCGTAAATTACATAGATTTGAGGATGGAGAAAGCTTCTGGCCTGCACTTGTAGAGACTGGACTGATGATGATGATGATATGATACATATTCATGGGAGGATTGTATGATGATGACACAATGGATGAAGCGTCTCTAGTGATTAGAGTGTCTATTCTCTGTCCTTCCTGTCTCTGTCCCATAAGGGTAACAAAAGCTAAAGTACATCTCAGTCGACTCAGGTAGGTCGTCTTGTCGTGCCCAGCCTCCAGACCAGACCAGATCCCAGATTCATCACACTTTGCAACTCTTACTTACCACTCACCACACCAACCAAGCACCCACAGGCAGTAGCAGTGGCAAGACCAAGACCAAAAGTGAAAGCAAAAGTGGAACTGTGGATGGAAATCGATGGAGATTGGCAGAGATGATGCGATGTGATGTCACTGACTATACTATTCTCCATCCATAAAGAAAGGCTAGCATAAGCTTTTATCACCACCAACCAAACGATACACAACAAAAGTACCACCGACTGAAAGAAGTGACTGACTGACTGTCACAGTAGTTAGTTTTCTCTCGAGTCAGACTACAGTCAGTAGTACACAAAGAGAAAGTTTAAGAGAAACTTTCTCTTTTGGATGATTGCATGCACGAGTGAAAGTATGAAAGTGTGCTCATTAGCGAATAATTTCCCTTCATCTTACAATTACTCTTTTAGTTACTGTCACAGCACAACATCAATGACAGACTGACAGACAGACGTCAAGACATGCGATATTATTCCCTAAATATTGACACTACTTCACATCACCCAAGCCAAACCACCCACGGTAATGTCTAACTAAGTATTGCACAATTCGATGGTTAAAGCATTTTAGTTATCACGTACATAGTAGTACTACGTAATTATCTTTCAGGATGCTGCTGGGTTTGTTGTTTTGTTGGTTATGAAGCAAAATTAATAGAAATTTGATGACTAGGATAATTGGATGTGGTGTTTTGTTTGGTAAAAGTCATTAATTGGGTTTTCCGTTTACACATAGATGGATATCATTTTTCATGGCTATTCGATAGTGGTTTTGGGGAGATGGTTTTACTTGGAATTGTGGCATTTTCCAACTTGGTTTGCGGTGTGGCTTTGTTTGTATGTATTGCTAAATACATTCGTTTCAAGACACCAGACCAGTGGGTGTATTTATGAATAGTATTTGCATGAATGGAGATGTCGCAATTGTACATGGCTATTATTTTATTACTCCATGCAGAGTGCATAATCTCTTTTCCATGCATAATGAATAAAACTAACAAAGTTATTTTTATAAAGTTATAACGATGTCGTAGTACACAACTTGAGTCGTGCTTGTTGAAACTCGGATTTAAAAGCCATGAAGGCTTCTTGTCAACTCCACGCCACGCCATGTCAGCACACCAGACGCAGTAGTTTAATGATGTCTTATCAAAAATAATAAGTTGTGATAAAAGAAAAATGTTGAATTGCTTTCATTTCTTTGTACCAACCAGCTACATTTATTAAATAGAACGCGAATGCAGGTGGTGATAAACTTTGATTTTAATGAATTAAAAATGTTATGTTTCGTTACATATTTTGCATGTTGACAATTTCGACATGACGCGACACGCGTGCAAAAAATGTGGTTAAAAATGCGCGATTAAATGGCTGCGCTTAACGTGGTTTAGCGATTTTGAACCAATTGCACAATTGTCGCGCGTGTATGTTATCACCAGGTGCGCTCACTTTGTGCATAGTTTTGCGCCTGGTAGTAGTGCTTATATGTAACTAGTAAAGGTTTCATTTGTATGGCTTATATATAAATAGGTTGGCTTTGCTAGAGTAGCATTTGTTACCCTCATTACATACTCCTTCAACACATTTTTCCTCTCTCATTTCCTTCCGTCTTGTATTGTTACTTTAGTTTATTATCTGGCAACTTTCTCCACACGCGAACAAACAACTCACTTTTATACTCACCAGTTTCCGTTCCGTTTCTCTTTATTGCGTACTTTTATTCACTTGCATTCTTAAATATTCACTTCAAAATGCCTCATACTTTTACCACAAAAATAGCTTCATACACTTATTTATGGATGGTGGGATGGAGGGAGGGCGATTTGACCATCACATTACCGTACAGAACAGTACAGTGGCTAGCTGACATTTTACCTAGTTATTGAAAATAGTACAATGGAATTATTGTTTATGGCGTTACATTCGCCAACCTTGTCATAATATCCTATCTTAGTCATATATCTATGCAAAATCCTAGATTAGTATAAAAATAATAATTCATACTGACTCGCTGCTTTCTAATTTTGGAATATTTCATAATTTGTTCCCTGGAGAGTGTTATCACTTGATTAGCATTTATCACATCACATGCAGGGTTTACATCACGCCTCCTTCAACATCCACGACGGCCCTAAAAGCAGAGACGACATGAAGTTAGGGACAGGGAAGCTACGATAGACACACACACACACACACAAATGACGAACACAAGCACAGATCAGATAGTGTCCTTATCATAAGGACAAGAACTATTTCGCCCATAACTCCTCATCACTTTCGCCTTCGCCTTTCTTTTCACCCAAAAGTGGGGTTTCCGACTCTTTCGTCTCTTCCATAAATGTTGAAGAGGATGATGTCAAACCTGCTGACCGAGATCCAGAATTTATTGGAGTTGTAGTGCTATTGACCACTGTGGACACTTCTGTTTCTGCCCCAGACACACCACTGCTGTTTTTCGATACCTTGAATGCCACATGACAAATAATCCCAGTGAAGCACATGACAAGGCCCATAAAGTTTATGAAGGTTAGTTGATCCCCGTTAAAGACAACGGCGAGACAAAGGGTACAGATTTCCTGGAATCATTCACAATTAACCAATAAATTTTGGATATAATTTATTTCTACTGATAGCTAACCTTAAAGATGCCTGCGACAGATAGGGTAAGACTGGAGGTGAAGGTAACAACCAAGTACTCTGCAATTTCCATAAAGAAGGCCATCAACGCACCGATCAATACGGAGTTTATCACAGATATGAAATGTGCTTTGTCTTCATCGCTTTGGAAGGATATTGTTTGACTGGTTATCAATGATCCTGCAGATATAAACGCATACATAATAAACGATCCACAAGAAATAAATGTTTATCATACCTTCGAAGAATAGGGCAAATGGGAGTACGGCAGCAATCATCCATGGCTAAACGTGATACAATTATTAACGTCATTTCATTAATCAACCATCCTTATTGCTACGTTTAATTTACTTACCTGAACGTGATACACCATGTCGATCGGGTTATGCAGACCAAGTTTAGTTTTCTGTACAATTAGTTGACACATGGACCAACGCAACCCACTGAAAAGGAAATTCGCCAATTATAGTTATTCATCACAAGTGAATGGATGAAATAAGTTAAGATAGCACACCTAAGAAATGATGCAGCCATGATAAGTGAAAATCCCAACAGGTTGAACTGTGTGCTTTTATAGGTGAACATGAGCAGTCCTCCAGATATCATTCCCACAATTACAATAAGGGACCAGTGCTACAACCACAATAATGTGAACCTTATTGTTTGCTTCAAATCATATCCATCCACGATATAAGGAAAATAAACCTTTTCCTCCAATTTGAGCAGTAGTGCAAAAGCCAGTATGAAGATTATAGCAGTAGACTTTGACATTGTGTACCTAACAGACCAACAAAGGTGTCATTCATTAATTAAAGAACCAAGCCATAGAACATGGTAATAAGAATTAAAGACTCACAATGAGACAGTAATAAACTCCTGTCCCCAGTTTGAGAATCCAATATCCAAGCCCCCAGATATTCCTATGAGGGACAACTTCTTGCACCAATTGTCACAATCCAGTAGGACCCTCTTCTTCCCTGTCCAACACTCGTACGACATACGGATCACGGATGCCAGAATGAACTTGACTACCAAATGGCACATTACCACAGTCAGAGGAAAGTGTATTTCCTACAGAACAAATAATTATTCATATGTATTACAGACAGATAAGATATTTAATACAGACGTCCACGTCATATAAATCTACCTTGAGGAGATGATTTTGATAGAAAGTGAGTCCAATTGAAAGAACATAGTAGACAAGAATAAGGAGTACATTTCTAGTAATTATATAGAAAAGGGAGCGATTTGGTCCGGTGGGTGCTTTTAAAATGGCAGCCAACGCAGCACACCATCGTAATCTTAGCATATTTCTTGTACTACTACTGTCGTCATAAATAGTTGTCCCCCTACTGCTACTGCCACGTTCTTTTCGTTTTATTCGTTTTTGCTGTAGTTGCGTAAACAATTCTTCTTCCTAAACAATACGCCATCAAACCAAATAAAGTTAGAGAGGGCATAAAAGATGAATAATTATTAGCGCAAATATTAATTGCTGACTGACCTCGTCGTATCGTCCTAGATGGAAAGCGTCGTGTAGATCGTCGTCATCGTGGGGTATGGTAAATTCTTGAATGTTTTTCTGCATGAGGAAGGAGGGCTTACTTTTTGTCCAAATGGGGCCCCATTATGAATAAATTAACACCTGGAAATAGAATATTTAATCAAGATAAAACATTAAATGAGATTATTGTGGTGTCAGTCAATGTTAATATGCCAGGCAGATGGAATGCTAAAATACCTCCATGTAAATGTTTACCTTTGACCCTTCTTTGTTGGAAGGTATTTTATTTTCAGCTCCAGTTTAGAATGGTTTGTTAAAGTTTAGATGATTAAGATAAGATAGATTAAGATAATCCAACCAGACCAGACCAGATGGAGAGATTTTAGTTTGAGGGAGGATTGGATGGATGGAATATGAGAATTGAGCAAAAGAACCGGGTCCGAAAAAACCCACACCAACCAAAATAACGTCAAGTCATTTAGTATTTATCGTAATTAAATCATCATTGACACTTTTAGGAGATTTCCGGAAGGGTGGGTTCCGCCGTGGGTCCAACTCACAGCAAAGGTAAACATTAAAATTAAGATGTAACTATTATTATGAATAGATAGGTTCGTATATTTAAGGGTTCTGTCTTTTTTTGCAGGTTTTCATCTTGTTGTCCAGTGTTGTACTTGGTCTCCTACTTCTCCCTGGCCCAAACTCTGAAATTGACCTCGACCCCGAACCCCATCTGCCTCCTCCTCTTGAGCGAAACATGACCTCCTCCCATTTCGTTACGTCCCTCTCCGGCGTAAGGATGCCCCGTCTTATCTATGGCACCGCATGGAAAAAGGAAGCCACAGCTGCCCTTGTAGTCGCCGCTGTACGCCAAGGTTTTCGAGGAATCGACACTGCTTGTCAACCAAAACATTATCACGAACCTGGTGTTGGGGATGCACTTCGAACGCTGATGAGCGAAGATGGCCTGTCTAGGGAAGAACTCTTTATTCAGACCAAGTTTACCTCCTTAGATGGACAAGACCCTGCCTCAATTCCGTATGACAAGAAAGCCCCTCTAACCTCACAAGTGGTACAATCCTTGGAAAGATCCCTCTTGAATCTTGGGACGCATTATGTGGATTCTCTCGTGTTACATTCGCCCATGAGAACAATTGAGGAAACACTTCAAGTCTGGACAACGTTTGAGTCATTGGTAGCTTCGGGGAGGGTGAAGCAGTTGGGGGTTAGCAATTGCTATTCGCTCAACACTTTCCAGAAGATTTGGAATGCGGCTGTGGTTAAGCCATCAGTTTTGCAAAACAGATTTTACCCTGATTCAGGCTATGATGTGGAACTAAGAAGATTTTGTAAAGATCATGGAATATTTTATCAAAGCTTTTGGACACTTTCGGGGAATCCTCATATTCTTCGAGATTCAAATGTTGGGAAGATGGGGAAGCAGAATGGGAAAACCCCGGCTCAGATGCTGTTTGCATATTTGGTTCAGACTGGGGTGGTTACTCCCCTTACGGGCACGAAGGATAAGGAACATATGGCTCAAGATTTGGCTGTGCTGGATATGAAGCCTTTGTCTCCGGAAGAGAAAGCCGTCTTTGATGCCTTGATTAATAATGGATCGTAATAATCATTGATATGGTAGCATTCCTTTGTCACATACATTTGGTACATTTGCTTTATTAAATCAACTACCCCGTTACATTATAAATACCAATGTTCTCAGCTACAGTAAGTAAATTCTTTTTAATGCTATATAATACCTCAACGACTAGATAAATGCCTATAAAACATCCACTAAATGCATAAAGTCGAATCCAGTCCATTAGTGTGAGAGGTGTGGTATCAGCCCATGCGAGTCCCTCCCCATACTGATTGTCTCTGTCTCTTGAAGTTGCATTTCCTTTCCTTCAAGTTAGGCGATGATATTTGTTATGAATTGTGAAGATATGAAATGAAGGTGCATGAGGAAATCAAGTCAAGGGCTTTCCAATCGTATCATATCTGCAATCAAATAAAAATGAAAATCTTGTTCATCGTTTTATCGTTCATCAAACGCATAATATACTCGACTCGAGGGTGGGTTGGACTTGGAAGTCAAAGGATGATTAACTGGAAAATCCTTTGCCTATCATCAATGTCATTCGTTGGCATTTCCATTACGCCACATCTTGTTTTCGCCTCACCTTAGGGTAGCCCATGGATGCAGAATATGGAAAAGTGGATTGATGTCAAACTTTGATCTTTTCAACCGTAAACAGAGCAGATGCAGAAGGCAATCATGAGTTTACTTTCACCAAAACTTTCACCACCAGATCCGCATATATCCTGACTGACATAAAACAGTGACCCATGCGACCAACTTGATCTCACTAAGCTGTCATTCCAAACATCTTATTCACCTCACTCTTTCAAATGCAAAGCCAAATAAAACATTACAGTTATAAAACAGACATTTATTTGCAGGTTATGTAAGTTTAGTAACAAAGGAATTGGAACTACCTATTGTCTGCAGGTTGTGAGACTTGTTCCGTTGTGGTTTACGAGTGTCGTAAAATTACAATTTAGAAGACAGTTTGACAAATCTTGGATTGGGTACAAGTACAAAAGTGTCAAATGTTCACCCCACTTATTCCATGGGTAGAGCTGACAAGCCTTCTCCTTCTTGTTTTTTATTATCTCATCATTTCGAACCAGGTAGGTTGGATGTGGTAAATATATCTCCAACCATGCAAACGTGGTTCATTAATTGTCCTGGTTTTGTTATCGCCACAGTTGGGTCTTGTTACTGCCACCACAACTGCCATAAAACCCGTCCGCAGAGGCAGTAGCAGTGCCGCTGCAGCTACAGAAGGGGGTGTGGGGGGTGGTCAAGAAGATACGCAAATGCTGTATAGAGATAGCAAACCGTCTACCAACGCCCAAGCACCTACATTCGGTTTCGGTATGGAACGTTCGGATGGTGAACGTTCCATACATGAATTGCCTGTCTCAAATAGGAAGATGATCCCCCAGGGATCATTGAAGTACTGGGGTCGGGGTCAAGATCAGGATCAGGTTCAAGATCGGAGTATTAACTCCGATCCATATCCAGACCCTGATCTTGATGAACAAAGGATATTGCAAATTTGAGACAATACTTGAATCCTTCCTGCAGCTTTTTCTACATCAACCGGAATAAGCCAGGATAGACGGCTACTTCTCATTTGCTGAACGCAAGAGAATAAGATCCAACCTAATTTTCTTATTTTTTATAGAAATTGATTTCCCAATTATTATGTATTTTCGTCAAGTCAATAAAACACTGGTGGAGATTTTGAAGTTGGTTTGGCTTTTTTCTTGAAGGCTGTCGATGCATTCTGGCGTCTACGCTACGACCAATGAAATGATGC